>ML777583.1:2666806-2678931 GCA_009831015.1 Picea engelmannii | reverse complement strand
TATATATATATATATATATATGGTATAACTATTGTTGTGTTCCTATTTAACCACTGGATTATATATATTTTGTTTTTCAATTCAAATATGTACATGACAATCACAGTAGAGAAATGGTGCAATAATGAATAAACTTACACGGGGCTTATCAATTTGACAACACATAAATATATAGAAGATTGATAGTCTAAATGTATATTATTTGTATTATATATTATCACATGCAGTTACTGATGATGTAGACTACAAGTGTATTGAGAAAGTAGTTGTCACATTCAATTGAATCTTGTTCATTTTTTACCATTGAAAGTACCCTAGATCAAAGGCTCCACAAGATCCTGTGTTGTAGTCAAAATATTAAGAAGTATACACAGAATCTGCATGTAACCGAGGTAATGTGCACATAGAACATAACTTGAATACCTTTTGAGTAAAGGTGTTTCCTTCATCTGATTAGCTTGTTTTCTATAACCTGCAACAGAATAATTTGAGGGTTTAGTAAACTATGCGAGTTTTTATGGAATTCAAAAAGTAGACTAGGCAAAGGACAAAATTAGCTTGAGTTTTCCATTTTAGATCAATGGCTAGTGTTACTTCGATTCTTTCGATATTTCTTGTTAGAAAATTGGTTTTCCCTGAAGCACTTACTCCCGAAGTGATGTACTTGCTGATGTCAATATTGTTTTGCCATTGGCCGATTTCCTGCCATGTGTCACTTAGATTTGCGTCTTACATGCACCTGAAAATTTGTTTCTTCTTGACACATGTCATCATCTGATTGTTCCACATGTCCTCACTGATATGGTCTACTGACGTAGATCTCTTATCGCAGCTTAATGCTCAGGGGAAACCATGTGCTACTCTTGGAATCATCGTTTTTAAACACATGATTGTGGGGATGTCAACAGGGATGATTTTAAGGATGGAAATTTATTTTAAAATTTAGAAACCTTGGCGAATCTTATTAATCCTTCATATGCCAACTATAAATGATTGGCGATATTTTTGTAAAAATATTCAAATTTATAAGGATTTTATTTAGTTTTTATTAAATTTTGGCGATTTGTAAGGTAAAATAATTTTATCCTATAGAATTTGGGTGAATCATTTTTAAAATAGTGAATCTGGTTTTTGGAAAAACCTTGGAAAATTAGCCCATGAGTGAAATTTAGCCCCTAAAATCATCCCTAGCTGTCAAAGGAGGTTTGGAACCACACCACTTTTGAGCCCGCAATTCACCACCCCCCACCACGTAGCTCTTTCTCTTTATCATGGTTTTAATTGCGGGATTGCTCAAGAAATTTAATATTCGAGTAGTTTATGTTCCCACAATGAATTTTGGTCATTGATCGTGGCACAATCTGTGATCCAAGTGTTCTCCATGCCTTATCTTCTACAAGGATCAATAATTCTTGTTGATCTGAGATCAATGGTCTTATTTTACTCAGAGTGTTCAGTATTTAGGCATTTTATAGTGTTGTTCTTTCAAATCTCATGAAGTGTTAAGTCACCAAAGTTAAAGATCTACCCCCATGTGTCCTCACTGATGGATGGTCAATATTTCACTTTGGGAGTTTGGGTATTCAGTCTTCGAGAGTTTCTGAGTTTTGTTCTTGTAAATCTCCCGAAGTATTAAGTCTCTGAAGTGAAGGATTTGCCTCCACGCGTCTTTGTTGATGGATGGTCAAGATTTCACTTAAAAAATTAGGGTGTTCGAGCTTTGAAAGTTTATAAGTGTTGTGCCTGGAAATATCCTAAAGTATTAAGTCTCTGAAGTGAAGGATTGGCCTCCATGTGTCCTCGCTGATGGATAGTCCATATATCACTTTGTTTCTTTCGGTGTTCGGGCTTCGGGAGTTTAGGATTTTTGTTCTCGTAAATCCCCCGAAGTGTTAAGTCACTTAAGTGAAAGATCTTCCCCCACGTGTCATCACTGATGGATGGTCCAGATTTCACTTTGGGACTTCGGGTGTTCTGGATTTGGGAGTTTATGATTGTTGTTCTTGTAAATCTCTCAAAGTGAAGGATCGACCTCCACATATCCTAGTTGATGGGCATTCAATATTTCACTTCGGAACTTCGAGTGTTCAGGCTTAGAAATTTTATGAGTGTTGTGTTGGGAATATTCTAGGATAGTATGGACCCGGTTGATGTGGAACGCTCTTGGGGCTTCTACCTGGTCTTTAATATTTGCGCGACTTCGATGCTTTGAATGCACAAAAACCATCAATTTAGGTGTCTATTGATTCTTCACCATTTTTTTGTTAATCTGTCGATTCCTACCATCCGAGTACGAAATGAATTGTTCTCGTTGTTATGCTTGCACTTGGTTTTTCTATGTATATACAACCCCCTTGATTGACCTGATGCAAGCTCAGTTGAAGGAAAACAAGATGACTGATAAATTTGAACCTAAGTGTGTGATTTATAATGCAATAAATGACACTATAATGAAATATAACACTCAGAGATAAGTGGAATGTAAATTTCCTTCGGTCTGTAAGGGGGATAATGAAAAAGAAGTAAATTATGATGCATACGTTAAAGGAATACGATAGTTATATAATAGATAAACTCTGTGTCACAACTAATGTTGGAGAGTCAAGGAACTTTAATGTCTTCTAACAATTTTTTTATATTTTTTGGAAATTTGGGGTTCATTACATATGGTATAAGAGTCAAATGTTACAAAACTTGGATCTTGGGGCAAGGAACAATTATTTTAAGTTTTATTTTTTTTGTTAAACGGAAAAAAACTAACAAATATGTCTATTGTCACAAGCAAAAATTTTGTTGGTATGTTGCGATAATAGAAACACAGAATGAAAGGAGAGATTAGACTTGAAGAGAATCTCGATCAAGGACTTCCTAAAGAACCTCGGCATAACAGTGAAGGAAGTTCAACCACCCAGGTTTTGGAAATAATGAAGAAAGTTATCATGGAATTACATGTGTATAAATAAGACAATGAAAATCTGAAAAATGCACAGGAAGACCAATGAAAAATAAATGAATTGTTGTTGCGTAACATAGTAACAAAAAAAATCCCAAAGGACAATGAAAAGCGGGAAGAATTCAGAAAAATATCCTCTAAAAACTATGGTCATAAAACAAAAAATGAGAACAGTTCTTCTGAAGACACACACAAGGAAGGAAACAAAACAACCACAGGAAGAAAAAGAAAACAAGTAGACCACCTAGAAGGTGAATTCAAGAAAATAAAACCAGCCACCTTTGATGGAGAATCAAAGACGGGTGAAAAGGATGAATAATGGCTACTAGATATAAATAAATACTTCAAGGTTTAGAATTACTTTAGTAATATGAAAGTCAGAATGGCCATTTACAAATTGAAGGGAAAAGCAAGTATTTGGTGGTAGGACCTGAAATTGACTAAGGGATTGAAAGAGAAACAAACAGAATGGTCAAATTTTAAGAAATATTTCAAGAAACAATATTTTTTAGAAATCTATTACGAAAAAAAGACTAAGGAATTATATGAGTTGAGACTCAGACAAATGACTATGGAAAATTTGATTAATCAATTTCAAGAACTATTGTGATTTGTACCATACATCAAGGAAGACAAAGTAAAGATACAACGATTCTTAAGATGTATACCACAGTCGTACAAATAAAGAATTGAATTCAACAATCCCAAGTCTTTAAATTAAGTGTTTAGAAAGGCTCGAATGTGCTATGATCAGTACAAATAGAGGTCTAAAATCCCCAAGGCATGGAAGGACGAGAAACATGACATAATGAATCAAAGAAAGAAAGGGTTCCAACCAGTCCCTTCCTGAAATATGGAAAAAAGTTTCCAAAGGAAGTATTATCATTCAACCAACCAAAACTCTCAAGGGGGAAGTAAACTAGTTAACCCGGGAGTCAAGAAAGTTGGGGACAACCCTAGAGAACCATTGAAGTGTTGGGAGTGTGGAGAACCTCACTTGAGGAGAAATTGTCTAGGCTTAAATTCCACGACAAGAAATTCAGTCCATAACCTGCAAGAAGCTTCAATAGTAGGAGATATGGGCATGAGCGTGCACATAATTAATGCAGTTGTGGATGGCAGACAAGTTGATCATCAATCCACTATCATGGAAGTTAAAGGTAAGATTAACGATAACCTTATTTCGATATTAATTTACCCAGGAGCTAGTCTAAGTTATGTCACTCATGTTTTAGTTGAATTAAACAAGCTCAAGAAAGTAAAGCATGCTAAGTCTTGGTTAGTACAGTTAGCAACATGGACCAAGAGAAAGGTAACAAATTTTATTCATGAATGCAAACTTAGCATAGACTGTCAAAGTACAAAGATAGATCTGAACATTTTACCTTTAGGAGGTTATGATTTAATCATTGGAATGGAGTGGTTAGAGAAACATAAAGTAATATTAAACTGTTACGAAAAGTCACTTATTTACAGGGATGAAAACAACACAACTAGGATGATACAATGGATCAGGAAACCAGTTTTGGTTAGATAGATATCATCCGTGCAGTTTAATAAATGTATGAATAAAGGTTGCCAAGTTTATGTTGTTCAAGTAAATAATCTGTTAGAAAAGGAAAGTAAAGCAATCCTAGAAGACTTTCCAGTCCTACATGGGTTTAGAGATATTTTTGTGCACAAAATACTAGAACTTCCTCCAATAAGAGATATAGAATTCCCTATCGATCTACTACCTCGATCTTCCCTGATATATAAGGAACCTTATAGAATGAATTTACGCAAGTTAAGAGAGATGAAAATTCAGTTGCAAGAACTGTTAGATAAAGAATATATCATACCAAGTGTCTCGCCTTGGGGAGCACCGATTCTTTTCATTAAAAATAAAGATGGGACTTTGAGGCTATGGATTGATTATCGACAACTAAATAAGATGACGATTAAAAACAAGTATCATTTACCTAGAATTAACGACTTGTTTGACCAAGTGGGAGGATCAAAGATCTTCTCTAAGTTATATTTAAGGTCTGGTTATCACCATGTCAGAATAATGAACGAATATATAAATAAAACAATAGTTTGAACACATTATAGACACTATGAGTTTGTCATAATTTCGTTTGGTATTACTAATACACCAACAACCTTTATTTGTTTGATGAATAGTATATTCAGTCCATATTTGGATAAATTTGTGTTGATGTTTATCGATGATATTTTCGTTTACTCGAGAACAGAAGAAGAACATGAAGAACATCTTAAAATAGTATTGTAGAACTTAAGGAAACATAAGTTGTATGTGAAGTTTGATAAGTGTGACTTCAATCAAAGAAATATATAGTACCTAGGACACGTGATATTCGAAGATGGTATTGTAGTTGATCCAGAAAAGATAAATCCATTATGGAATGTCCTATCCCTAAGGATGTAACATACATCAGATCATTCATGGGAATTATTGATTATTATCAAAGATTTATCGAAGGATTTTCTAAGATCACATATCTAATTACATCCCTATAAAAAAAGGGAATAATATTTACTTGGTCACAAAAGTGTTAGGACAACTTTGACAAATTAAAATGATTGTTAACTACAAAACATATCCTAAGGGTAGCAGGTCTCGATAAATACTTTACGGTTTGTGTGGATGGAAGAAAAGAAGGCTTGGGAGTTTTCCTAACACAATATGGACATGTCATCTATTACGAATCACGTAAACTAAATGAACTTGAATGGAACTATGTTACACATGATTTGGATTTACCAATCGTAATTCATGAGATGAAGATGTGGCGACATTATTTAATGGGGAGAAAGTTTATGCTACTAACTGACAGCAGTGGTGTGAAGGTTTTATTCAATCAACCAGATCTCAACTCAAGTCAAGCAAGATGGATAGCCTTTTTAAGTGAAATATCTACATCCACATGTCCTCACTGATGGATGATCCAAAGTTCACATAGAAACTTCAGGTGTTCGGGCTTCGGGATTTTATGAGTGTTGTGCTTGTAACTATCCCGAAGTATTAAGTATCAGAAGTGAAGGATCTACCTCCATCTATCCTCGCTGATGGACGGTTCATATTTCACTTCAGAACTTCGGGTGCTCAGGCTTCAGAATTTTATGAGTGTTGTGTTGAGAATCTTTTGGGATAGTACGGACCTGGTTGACGTGGAAGGCTCTTTGACCTTCTTTGTGGTCTTTAATATTTGTGCGACTTCGATGCTCTGAATGCACAAAATTTGTCGATCTGGGTGTCTATTGGTTCTTCATCGTTGTTTTTCTTAATTTGTTGGTCCCTACCATCTGAGTCTGAAATGGACTGTTCTAGTTGTTACATTTGCACTTTGTTTTTCTCTGTACATACAACCCACTCGATTGACCTGTTGTAAGCTTAGTTAAAGGAAAACAACATGACTGATAAATTTGAACCTAAGTGTGTGATTTATAATCTAATAAATGACACTATAATGAAATATAACAGTCAAATATAAGTGGAATGCAAATCAATTTCAGTCTGTAAGGGGGATAATGACAAACAAGTAAATTGTGATGCATACATTAAAGGAATAATATATTTATATAATAGATTATCTCTGTGTGACAACCAATGTTGGAGAGTCAAGGAACTTTAATGTCCCCTAACCATTTTTTTTTTATTTGGGAAATTTGGGGTTCATTACATATGGTATCATAGATGAAGGTTACAACACTTGGACCTCACAGCAAGGCCAAATTATTTTAAGTTTTATTTTTTCTGTTAAAAGAAAAAAAACTGATTAATATGTTTATTGTTACAAACAAAAAAATTGTTGGTATGTTGTGATAATGGCAGCAGAGAATGAAGAAGAGATCATACTTGAAGAGAATCCTGATCAAGGACTTGCTAAAGACCTTGGGCATAACAAAAAAGGAAGTTCAACCACCCAGGTTTTGTAAACAATGAAGAACCTTATCGTGGAATTACAAGTATTTAACAAAGACAATGAAAAGCTAAAAAAGGCACAAGAAGACCAACAATAAATAAATGAAATGTTGATGCGTAGCATAGTAACAAAAAAAATACCAAAGGGCAATGACAAGGAGGAAGAAGTCAACAAATGATCCTCTAAAAACTATGGTCATGAAACAAAAAACAAGAACAGTTCTTCCAAAGACACACACAAGGAAGGAAACAAAACGACCACAAGAAGAAAAAGAAAACAAGTAGACCACCTGGAAGGTGAATTAAAGAAAATAAAACCATGCACCTTTGATGAAGAATCAAAGATGGGTGAATAGGATGAAGCATGGCTACTAGATATAAATAAATACTTCTATATTTACAATTACTCTAGTAATATGAAATTCATAATGGCCATTTACGTCTTGAAGGGAAAAGCAGGTATCTGCTGGCAAGACCCGAAATTGACTAAGGGATTGAAAGCGAAACAAATGGAATGGTCAGATTTTAAGAAATATTTCAAGAAATAATGTTTGTCAGAAAGATATTACAAAAGAAAGGATAAGGAATTATACGAGTTGAGACTCAAACAAATGACTATGGACGATCTGATAAATAAATTTCTAGAACTATTGAGATTTGTACCATACATCAAGGAAGACAAAGTAAGGATACAATGATTATTAAGCTTTCTACCATATTCATACAAAGACAAAATTGAATTGGGCAATCCAAAGTATTTAAATCAAGTGTTTAGAAAGGCTCAGATGTGTTATGATTAGTACAAACAGAGTTTTGAAATTTCCAAGGCATGGAAGGATGAGAAACATTACATAATGAATCAGCGAAAGAAAGGGTTCCAACCAACCTCTTGCTAGAATATGGCAAAAAAATTCCAAAGGAAGGACTATCATTTAACCACCTATAATGCTCAAGGGGGAAGTAGACCAGTTAACCTTGGAGTCAAGAAAGTTGGGGAAAACCCCAGAGAACCATTGAAGTGTTGGGAGTGTGGAGAACCTCACTTGAGGAGAAATTGTCCACGCTTAAATTCAACACCAAGAACTTCAATCCATAACCTGTAACAAGCTTCGACAGTAGGAGATATGGGCAGGAGCCTCGACATAATTAATGCAACTATGGATGGAAACCAATTTGATCATCAATCGACTATCGTGGAGGTTGCAGGTAAGATTCACGATAACTGTATTTCCATATTAATTGACCCAAGAGCTATTATGAGTTATGTCACTCCTGGTTTAGTTGAATTGAATAAGCTCAAGAAAGGAAAGTATGCTAAGTCTTGGTTAGTACAGTTAGAAACATGGACAAAGAGAAAGGTAACATATTTTATTCTTGAATGAGAACTTAGCATAGATGGTCAAAGTAAAAATATAGATATGAACATTTTACCTTTTGGATATTACGATTTAATCATTGGAATGTACTAGCTAGAGAAACATAAAGTAATATTAAACTGTTACAAAAAGTCACTTATTTACAGAGATGAAAAAAACACAGTTGGGACGATACAAGGGATCAGGAAACCAGTGTCGGTTAGGCAAATATCATCCATGCAGTTTAAGAAATGTATGAATAAAGGTTCCCAAGTTTATGTTGTACAAGTAACTAATCTCTTAGAAAAGGAAAGTAAACCCAACCTAGAATACTTTGCAGTCCTACATGGTTTTAGAGATTTGTTTGTGGATGAAATACCAGAACTTCCTCCAAGAAGAGAGATAGACTTATCTTTTGATCAACTACCTGGATCTAAGCCAATATCTAAGGCACCTTATAGAATGAGTTTACCCAAGTTAACATAGCTAAAAATTCAGCTGCAAGAAATGTTAGATAAAGAATATATCAGACCAAATGTCTTGCCTTGGGGAGCACTGGTTATTTTCGTTAAAAAGAAAGATGGGACTTTGGGGCTATGCATTGGTTATCGACAACTAAATGCTAAAATGATTGAAAATAAGTATCCTTTACCCATAATTAACGACTTGTTTGACCTAGTGGGGGGAGCAAAGATTTTCTCTAAATTAGATTTAAGGTCTTGCTATCACCAAGTCAGAATAAAGGAAGAAGATATAAATAAAATGGCATTTAGAAAACGTTACAGACAATATGAGTTTTCTGTAATTCTGTTTGGTCTTACTAATGCACCAAAAACCTTTATGTGTTTGATGAATAATATATTCAGTCCATATTTGGATAACTTTGTGTTGGTGTTTATCGATGATATTTTTGTTTACTCTAGAATAGAATAAGAACATGAAGAACATATGAAAATAGTATTGCAAAGCTTAAGGAGACATAAGTTGTATGCAAAATTTGATAAGTGTGACTTCTTTCAAAGAAAGATATTGTACCTAGGACACGTGATATCTTAATATTGTATTGCAGTTGATCTAGAAAATATAAAATCCATTAAGGAATGTTCTATCCCTAAGGATGTAACATACATTAGATCATTCATGGGAATTAACGGTTATTATCGAAGATTTATCGAAGGATTTTTTAAGGTTGCATATCCAATTACGTCCCCAGAGAAAAAGGGAATAAGATAAACTTGGTCACAAAAGTGTCAGGACAACTTTGAAAAATTAAAAGGACTGTTAACTACAACACCTATCCTAAGGGTAGCAGATCCCGATAAATACTTTACAGTTTGTGTGAATGCATGCAAAGAAGGCTTGGGAGATCACATAAACTTAAAGAATATGAACTTAACTATGTTACACATAATTTGGAGTTAGCAGTCGTAATTCATGTGTTGAATATATGGTGACATTATTTAATGGGGAGGAAGTTTCTACTACTAAACGACAATAGTGGTGTGAAATATTTATTCAGTCAACCAGATCTCAACTCAAGGCAAGCGAGATGGCTATCCTTTTTAATTGAATTTGATTTCTAATTATGACACATCAAAGGCAAATAAAAAATGATACATACGCCCTAAGTCAGAGGACCAACAAATTTTTTTAGATAAAATCTGCAATCTATAATGACGAAAAATACATCAAAGCAACAACAAAATTACAAGGAAATGCAGAAAAACTCGACAAAACCGATCTGAGTTTAGATAAAAAAAAATGGACTGCTAAGGTTCAAAAATAGGTTGTACACACCTAATTATGGTGATTTAAAGTCAAGAATTCTTGACGAATTGCACAAAAATCCATATTCTGGTCATCCAAGATACCAGAAAATGATAACATCCTTAGGAAAATTGTTTTATTGGCCTAACATGAAAATTGAAATAGCTAAATACTTATCTCAATGCTTAGATTGTGAAAAGGTAGAGGTTGAACATCAACATCCATCTGTTCTGCTACAGCCTCTACCTATAAGATAATTTAAGTGGGATATTATCTCGTTGGACTTCATCACAGGTTTGCCTAAGAATCAAAAGAAAAATGACTCGATTATGGTAGTGATTGATAAACTTAGCAAATCTGCACATTTTATACCTGTGAAATCTACTAACGTAGCAAGCTCTTGGGGCTTCTTTCTGGTCTTTAATATTTCCATGAATTTGACGCTATGAATGGAAAAAAATCATTGATCTGTGTGTCTATTGGTTCTTCACCACTTGTTTTGTTAATCTATCGGTTCCTACCATCCAAGTCCGAAATGGAATGTTTTGGTTGTTACGTTTGCACTTGGTTTTTTTATGTACATACTGTTGCAACCTCCCAATTATTTATGACGTCAAGCCTCACATAAGGCCTGTGAATTTATTTATTTTGAATTTTAACTATTTCACTGTTTACAACAAGTTCCTTTTAATTTTACAATCTAAATTAAAATATTTTTTTTTTTAATTTTAACTATTTCACTATTTAATATAACACGTTTCCTTTTAATATTAAGTTTAAATTTTAAGCAAATAACAACAACTTGTATTACTTCAAAAATATACTTCTCAACAAACAAAGTAAAAGTTAGGGTGTCAAACATACTTATATTGCACATATGTTGTCAAATATATTAGAAGTTAAAGTGGGAGTTGCTTGAGCATTGTGATTAATTAGTATTATTGTGTTGCATCACATCTACTTCAAGGTGGGTGCGAGAATCTTGGCACTAATCGCAACCAAGGAGAAGGTGCAAACATGGTGTAAGAATAATTGAGGTTTTGTATTTAACGATGACTATAAATAAAACATTAAAACTATGTTGTAATTGATATTTTGAATTTCTACTTAAATTGATCTTTATGATCAATCGTGGATTACAACCTGACTTTGACTTTAGGAATATTTCAAACTTTATGAATTTTTTTTCATGATATAAATTTAAAATATTTTTAAGATCTTTATGAAATTTATCATCACATAGATTTGAAAATAGTGAAAACATTAAAAAAAAAACCTTTTTAATTAGAATGTTGCTATTAAACACCGATGCACAATAAAATCTCAACCTGTCATCTAATTCTAAATTAATCCAAATCGCAATCTTACTAGCCATTAACCTTAAATAAAACATTAACTAAAATAATGTGGAATGCTACTATTAACAATTAATAAGGCAAAGACAAGGCGTTTAATAAGAAGACATTTAACAACAAATAATTGATCAATTAATACACCACTAACAACACTAACTACATCAAGGAAGGAAATGTCCAGGAGACATTATTAACTCAATAAACTACAGCACGTGACTAACTTAACTAAAGGTACCCAAGTGACAGTTGTCTGTAATGTTAAAGGAAATGGCTAAGGACTGTAAATGTCATAAATCCAATCACAATCAATGAGATACTAAGGCTGTGTACCTATAATTTGATACACTGCCACATGACTTTAATAAGGTTTTTATGTCATAAGGTTAAAAGAAATTACTACCATTTGTAGTAACCAGATTTACTGACATAAAAGTTAATTGGAAATGATTACAGGGCCTGATCTTAGTTAAGTCATTCGAATCCAGTCGGTGCAAAAACAAATCCCATAACAATACTTAAATTGAAAAAAAAAGGGAAGGGACGGAAGGTTGTTCCAACCCAACTGTGCCAACCCGACGCGTTTCCAGGTAAGGTAAGGCTCGGGAGTATGGATGCCTAGTTGGCAGTCTAGAATTAATGTCTTTTCCAAGTTAGGAGGCCTAGTTAGTAATTATGCACACTCGTGGCCATTCAATGCACATAGTCCACAATCAAAGGCAAAACGAGTGGGCATACCAACAATGTCATCTTCTTTCTAAATAGCAAAG
>ML777583.1:2620445-2666704 GCA_009831015.1 Picea engelmannii | reverse complement strand
ATAATTAATAAACATGTCAAACTTTAAGATTGAGAATATGCATGAGATTAGATGATTATTGTTTAGTTACAGTCTTTATTGAGACTATTATTCACAATGAGTCTGGATTTGGGTCTTAATCCATCTATCTTCAAAACATTGAGATGGCTGAGATATCAGATCCTCAAGAAGGATATCCCCAACCATGAGCAAGGTTGGTGAAACACAAAGTTTATATCAGGGTTGGAAGTCGAGCACTAGAAGAATTAGAGTGAAAGAATAAAGGGTTTCCTGTGTTCATTTTTCCTTTATTTGGTAACTTTCATTTGGTTTCTTCAGATGCTGGTTTTCTTTAGTAAAATCATGGTCATAACTAGACAGACGCAGACTTCAATTTCATGACCCACTCGTGGTAATAACAGGAGAGCACAGTCTTCAATTTTATGGCAAAATCATGGCAATGACACGAAGACAAAAATTTCAATTTCATGCTATATTCATGGTAGTAATAGGTAATATAGACATCATTTACTATAATTTATCCATGCCAAAGCACTGGAAGGGAATCACAATGCCATCTGTATTTAAAAGAGAAAAATAAAAATTTGTTGGGCAAACGCCCAGACTAGAATTTACATTGCCGTCAACAGTTTAAGAAAATTTCTGGAAACAGAATTACGATCTCAGGGCTCAATATCCATCACTACAAACATAAGGTTAAATGTACCCCTCAATGCACCGTAATGCAGAGTTAAAATATTCATCAAGCAGCATAATTTATCCCTCCATATATAAAAACACAAACAAAGGTAAAAATGTAAATCAAAGTAGGAGAATGCATAGAACCAAGGAAGGTAATTGAAATGTCCACAGAGGTTTTATCAGCCCAAGCGTGAAGAAAATCTAGCAAGGTATACAACACATAGTGGAAGGAAAGGCTACGCCAACAACAAAATTTCAGGGTTAATAACACACATCAAGGTCTAAGCCATCAACTACCAAGGACAACAACGAAGGTAGTTGGTGGATGGGTTCATCCTACGCTTCACCATCCTCACACAGAAAAGCAGGGCATTGAGATCCATAGGTATTTTAATGCTAAGGCGACGATCGTAGATCAGGCTCCTGGACAACTGCTCAGGCGATGACTGGTGAGCTAGGGACGAAGGCTAACAACCAAGAAGGTCACACTCAACATGGCAAGGTGGTCACGATGTGTGGGGAAAATGAAGGCCAAGAAAAGTTTCATTCACCAAATTTAAAGGAACCATCAATTTACTTTTCCATTAAATGAGCAGATCTAAGCATAAGTCCTAATACATTCTACCATACAAAAATGAAGAGAGTGTACCGTTGCTTGTTCCCCCACTATGAATGAAATCCGCGTGCTCTGTGCCACTTCCGCTTGCCGACCAACGAGACTTCACCAGTACCTCCCATCCAACGCTAGGGGTACTCTTCTTCCTCCTTAGCCCCCCAAGCCACAAAGGGGCCATACACTCTATCCAGAGATTTCGACTAGCTCCCATCTTGCCTGGCAAGGCTGAGCTACCACTCCTCTCCAAGCGGGGTATCCGAACTCCCACAACTAAATCAATCAAGCCGATATTTCTGCAGCATAACATTACGCAAACAAAATATGATCCTTCATCCTTCATCCTCCTTCATTTTATAGAGTTTTTAACTTTCGTTCTTTCCTAAAATCTCATTTAATTAAATTTTTAAAAATAAATTCCTAAAAATTCCTCTCCGTACAAGTGTCCCCCATCCCCTACATTCCTCCATAAATTAATTTCTTTAATTAAGTAATTATCTTTATTTCCCTCACCCACATAGAGTTACTCCTAGAATCACTCCTAGGTGTCCCCAAATTCTCTTACAGGTTTTAATAGCTTTCCATTTTATTAAATTGCTAATTCAGTTTAAAATTAGAAGCTCTTAAATGGTAGATTCTTTACTAAGTTGACTTTCCGCTTTTTCCCTTAAGTTCCCCTTTTTCCCTTTTTATGTTACCTCTTTTCCCTAGTTTCATTTTTTTTTGCCCCTCTTTCCTCTTTTACTTAGAACTCAAAAAGGAAGGTGTGAAAATTAACCCTTTTTCCCTTTTCTTATTTAATTAGTATACTTTAATTTATTAAGGTAATAAAACAATTAATTCCTTTTTAAATTTTAATCCCACATAATTTTTTTTTTTTTTTTTTAATAAATTAAATTTCTTACTCCCTTCAAGTTACAAGATTTAATGAAGATCATAATTATTATTTAAATTGTTTTTATTTTATTTATTATTATTATTATTAATAATTTTATTTTTTTAGAAGAAAAAATTTTACCACTAGCGTAATTTAGACTTAGGCCATAATTTCATATTGGGCAACATTTAATTAGGGAAATTGTTTTAAAAATTACTTAACATGTTATTTGTCTTAGGTCCATCTAGGTTCATCCCTCTATCATCAACAACACGACGTGCCCTTCAGGACGCACTAGGTGCTCCAAGGATACCACTCGCCTCATCTGTTCCCTTGCGTGATGTTCCCTTCAGGACACACTACGTGCTCCAAGGGTGCCACTCGCCTCATCTATTCCCTTGCGCGATGTGCCCTTCAGGAAGGACTACGTGCTCCAAGGGTGCCACTTGCCTCTTGACTGATTTGGTAGACATCAATAACCCTTAGATTCAACACTCTACTAGGTGAACTTGTTGGATACTAAGGGCCTCTAAGGAATAAGGCCCCCGCCTTATTGCATGCCCCTTAGAATCATCGTGAGTGAATGTCACAGTCTACCCTCATGGAATCATGGGTCCTCTCAAACTAGGTAATCGTTAACCTACAATTCGGGCCATGACAGGAGTGCTAGTAGGTTGTGGCAAGGATGCTATCCACACCTCTCCCTCAACATCTCTGGTAGTCGTGCATGATCCCTTTACTCCATATGTGAGTCTGTTCGCCAAGCTATCATCAGCCTGCATCATCAACAAATCTTGTCAGAATATATCCATATAATATCATCTTAATTAGATGCACTAATATCACAGTAAAACAATCAAACCCCAATGGTACACTCCCCGACTCGATCCGGAGTCCAAGGGGTTCCATCGATGCCTTGGCATCCTCTAGGTCTATAATCCTGCAAAGTAAAACTAAGTCAATAGCACCTATCTATGTCAAAGCGGTAAAACAACATGTCATCAACCCATAATGCCTCATAATCAAAATCAAAATTTTTAATAGCATAATAATCCGGATCACTTGTGAGCAAGTGTCCTCAAAGAATAAGTTTACTCAGTGTGCTAGAGCAGGATGCTACACATACAACCCACTCGATCGAGCTGCTGCAAGCTCAGTTAAAGGAAAAAAAGATGACCGATAAATTTGAACCTAAGTGTGTGATTTATAATCCAATAAATGATGCTATAATGAAATAAAACAGTCAAAGATAAGTGGAATTTCAATCTCCTTCGATCTGTAAGGGGGATAATGATAAAGAAGAAAACTGTGATGCATACATTAAAGGAATAAGATATTTATATAATACATTATCTCTATGTGAAAACCAATGTTGGAGAGTTAAGAAAATTTAATGTCCCCTAACAATTTTTTTTTTATTTGGGAAATTTAGGGTTCATTACATATGGTATCAGATATGAAGGTTACAACACTTGGACTTTAGGGTAAGGCCAAATTATTTTAAGTCTTATTTTTTCTGTTAAAAGAAAAAAAATAACAAATATGTTTATTGTTACAAACAAAAACATTGTTGGTTTGTTGTGATAATGGGAACACAAAATGAAGAAGAGATCAGCCTTGAAGACAATCTCGATCAAGGACTTCCTAAAGAACATGCGCATAACAACGAAGGAATTTCATCCACCCAGGTTTTGGTAACAATGAAGAACCTTATCATGGAATTACAAGTGTTTAAAGAAGACAATGAAAAGATGAAAAAGACACAAGAAGACCAACAATAAATAAATGAAATGTTGTTGTGCAACATAGTAAGAAAAAAAACCCCAAAGGACAATGACAGGGAGGAATAAGTTAGAAAAAGATCCTCTAAAATCTTTGTTCATAAAATAGAAAATGAGAACAATTCTTCTGAAGACACACACAAGGCAAGAAACAAAACAACCACAGGAATAACAAGAAAACAAGTAGACCACCTGGAAGGTGAATTCAAGAAAATAAAACCATGCACCTTTGACAAAGAATTAAATAAGGGTGAAGAGGTTGAAGCATGGATACTAGATATAAACAAATACTTCCAAATTTACAATTACTCTAGTAATACGAAAGTCAGAATGACCATTTACAACTTGAAGGGAAAAACAAGTATCTCGTGACAAGACCTGAAATTTACTAAGGGATTGAAAGAGAAACACATGGAATAGTTAGATTTTAAGAAATATTTCAAGAAACAATATTTGTCAGAAAGATATTACGAAATAACTACCAAATAATTCTACGAGATGAGACTCAGAGAAATGACTATGGACAATCTGATAAATAAATTTATAGAACTATTGAGATTTTTACCATACATCAAGGAAGACAAAGTAAAGATGCAACAATTCTTAAGCTGTCTACCATAGTCGTACACACATAGAATTGAATTCGAAAATCACAATTCTTTAAATGAAGTGTCTATAAAGGATTAGTTGTGTTATGATCAATACATACAGAGGTCTGAAATTCCCAAGGAATGGAAGGACAAGAAACCTAACATAATGAATCAATGAAATAAAGGGTTCCAACCAGCCCCTTCCTGAAGTATGGAAAAAAATTTCCAAATGAAGAAATATCATTTAACCACTCAGAACACTCAAGGGGGAAGTAGACCAGTTAACCTGGGAGTCAAAATAGTTGGGGACATCCCCAGAGAACCATTTAAATGTTGGGAGTGTGGAGAACATCACTTGAGGATAAATTGTCCACGCTTAAATTACACGGCAAGAACTTCAATCCATAACGTGAAATAAGCTTCAACAGTAGGATATATGGGTAGGAGCGTGCACAAAATTAATGAAGTTGTGGATGGTAGACAAGTTGATCATCAATCCACTATCATGGAGGTTGAAGGTAAGATTCACAATAATCACATTTCCATATTAATTGACCCAGGAGCTAGTTTGAGTTATCTCACTCCTGGTTTATTTGACTTAAGCAAGCTCAAGAAAGTAAAGCATGCTAATTCTTGGTTAGTGCAATTAGCAATAGGGACCAAGAGAAAGGTAATAGACTTTATTCCTGAATGCGAACATAACATAGACGGTCAAAGTACAAAGATACATATCAACATTTTACCTTTAGGATCTTACGATTTAATCATTGGAATGGACTGGTTAGAGAAACATAAAGTAATATACAAGGTATACGAGAAGTTACTTATTTAGAGAGATGAAAACAAAACAGTTAGGAAGATACAAGGGATCAAGCAACAAGTTTTGGTTAGACAGATATCAACCATGCAGTTTAAGAAATGTATGAATAAAGGTTGCCAATTTTATGTTGTTCAAGTAACTAATCTGTTAGAAAAGGAAAGTAAACCCAACCTAGAAGACATTACAGTCCTACATGGGTTTAGAGATTTTTTTGTGGATGATATACCATAATTTCCTCCAAGAAGAGAGATAGACTTCTCTATCGATCTACTACATGGATCTGCCCCGATATCTAAGGAACCTTATAGAATGAGTTTACCTAAGTTAATAGAACTGAAAATTCATCTACAAGAACTGTTAGATAAAGAATATATCAGACCAAGTGTCTCTCCTCGGGGAGGATCGTTTCTTTTCATTGAAAATAAATATGAGACTTTGAGGCTATGCATTGATTAGCGACAACTAAATAAGATGACGATTAAAAATAATTATCCTTTACCAAGAATTAACGACCTGTTTGAACATGTAAGAGGAGAAAATATCTTCTCTAAGTTAGATTTAAGGTCTGGTTATCACCAAGTGAGAATAAAGGACAAATATATAAATAAAACAACATTTAGAACACATTACACACACTCTGAGTTTGTCGTAATTCTGTTTGGTCTTACTAATGCACCAACAACCATTATGTGTTTGATGAATAGTATATTCAGTCCATATTTGGATAAATTTGTGTAGATGTTTATTGATGATATTTTAGTTTACTCGAGAAGAGAAGAAGAACAACAAGAAGATCTGAAAATAGTATTGCATACCTTAAGGAGACATTATTTGTATGAGAATTTTGATAAGTGTGACTTCTATCAAAGAAAGATACAATACCTAGGACACATGATATCCTAAAATGGCGTTGCAGTGGATCCAAAAAAGATAAAATCCATTATGGAATGGAATATCCCTAAGGATGTAATAGACATCACATCATTCATTGGAATTACAAGTTATTATCGAAGATTTATTGAAGTATTTTCTAAGGTCGCATGCCCAATTACATCCCTACAGAAAAAGGGAATAATATTTACTTGTTCACAAAAGTGTCAGAACAACTTTGACAAATTAAAAGGAATGTTAAATACAACACCTATCCTAAGGGTAGCAGATCCCAATAAATACATTAGAGTTTACATGAATCCAAGCAAAGAAGGATTGGGAGGTGTCCTAACACAAGATGGACACGTCATCTCTTACAAATCATGTAAATTGAAAGAACATGAATGTAACTATGTTACACATGATTTGGATTTAGCAGTCGTAATTCATGCACTAAAGATGTGGTGACATTATTTAATGGGGAGAAATTTTCTGCTATTAACGGACAACAATGGTGTGAAGTTTTTATTTAGTCAACCAGATCTCAACGCAAGGCAAGCAAAATGGCTAGCCTTTTTAAGTGAATTTGATTTCGAAGTGCGACACATCAAAGCCAAAGAAAAAAAAGTAGCATATTCTCTAAGTTCGAGGACCAATCGACATTTTGAGATAACTGTTAGGAAAGAAGAAAATGGCATCGAACAAAGGATAAATTATGCAAGTTGTAATGACGAAAAATACATCAAAACAACAACATAATTACAAGGAAATGAAAAACAATTCGACAAAACAGATCTGATTTTAGATAAATATTGATGACGAAGGCTAAAAAATAGGTTGTACAAACCTAATTATGTCGATTTAAAGTTAAACATTCATGAGGAATTTCAAAAAAAGCCATATTTTGGTCAACTAGGATACGAGAAAATGCTAAAAGCCTTGAGAAAATTGTTTTATTGGCCTAAAATGAAAAGTGAAACATCTTAATACTTATCTAAATGCTCAGATTGTCAACAGGTAAAGGTTGAACATCAGCATCCAACTAGTCTTCTACAGCCTCTACCTATACTAGAATGGAAGTGGGCGATTATCTCATTGGACTTCATCACAGGTTTGAGTAAGACTCAAAAGAAAAATGACTCAATTATGGTAGTGATTGATAAACTTAGCAAATATGCACATTTTGTAACTGTAAAATCCACTTATAAAGAAATTAATATTGTTGAAACTTTTATGAAAGAAATATTTATATTACCTAGAATTCCTAAGATGGTGATCTCCGATAGAGATGTCAAATTTATGTCAAATTTTGGAAGGAATTGCTTGCAGGATTGGATACTAACCTGAATTTCATGACAAGCTACCATCTACAAACAGATGGGAAAACTGAACGAATGAATCAGATTGTGGAAGACATGTTACGAATGTACATGAGAATGAAACCAACTAGGTGGGAGGAGTACCTACACTTAGTTTAATTTGCTTACAATAATGGCTATCAGACATTAGCTAAGATGAGTCCCTTTGAAGCACTCTATAGAAGGATATGCACAACTCTAAATAGTTGGGATAATCCAATTGACATACTTATGATGGGGCCGAAAATGCTCCAGGAAATGGATAAAATGGTAAAAAGGGTACAACAAAATTTAAAAGAGGCCCAAGAGAGACATAAAATCTACACAGATTTAAAAAGGAGATATGAGGAATTTCAAATAGGGGACCATATATATCTGAAATTCAAAGCAAGGAGAAGCTCTCTAAAGATAGGGAATTGTTCAAAGTTGGCTCCCAGGTTTTGTGGCCCCTTTAAGATCTTAGCTCGAATTGTCCCCGTGGCATATCAACTTGCACTTCCTGCAAATTTTAAAGTTCACAATGTTTTTCATGTTTCTTTATTGAAAAAGTATATTCATGATCCTACTCACATAATTGATTGGATCATGGTGCAGGTGAAACCAGAAGGCAAGTTCCAAGCGGAACCTCTATGCATTCTGGACAGGAAAGAAACAATACTATTGTTACCCATGATTTTGGTCATCATGATGATGCATTGATGATGGTGTACTTAGGCTCTTCATAAGAACTTTCTCCTGAGAAAAATTACTTTCATCTCTTCCTAGAAAACTCATTTTTGAAGAAGGTTCGTAGGTTGCTAGTACATTAGAGTGCGAGAATGACCCATTCTCGTAGGCTGCCTTAAGCGAGGGTGTGAAATTCTCGCACTGTGTTGAATATCTAGGGTGCGAACTCTTCCTAAAGCATGGAAAAAGATGAATTCTCGATGTTTCTAGAAGGGAATCTTCTAGAAGGATGGGTTGGCATTCGAATGGTTATCCTAGTACTAGATTCCCTGATATTTTGGGATCATTCTTATCCAAGTAACTAATTCATTCTCTCCTATATATTGAGGGAATTCTCATGGAAAAGGTTAAACAAGATTCATTGGAGAATTGGTGAAATAATTGTGTGAAGGACTTAGCTGAACAATAGCTTGGAGACTCTAGCAAGTCAATCAAGAGGATTTGATCTTCTTCATACAAGGATTGAGAAAGTTTGTGTGTCGGAGCCAAGAGGCATCGAAAGGAAGTTTGTGACATCAAGGCTTAGGTTGTAATATTTACTTTCCATTAATATGATACAGTGGCATGTCTCTTTCCCATAAATCTATTTCCACTTTATTGTGTAATTCCTTGATCATACACATAGGTTGACTGTTGAATATATTGTGCTATCTTCACTTTGATTGGTTTGTGTTGTCTTGGTCTTGACCTCACGAGAGAACTGGAGTGAAGAGGGAGCAACAAAGACCATAGGAAGCGATAATAAGGTATGTTACTTGTTCATTCCTCCTAGTCAATTCAATGGTCAAAACATAGGAAAAGAGTCATGTCCTGTCCTGTTTTGTTCTAGATCTAGGTGGATCTAGGGAGATCAGTTAGTGTCCGCACCTACCGATTAGTCCAATAACAACTACGAAATAGAGCCATCGCCCAGGTAAAAGTGCAATGGAAGCACTTTAGTCATGAGGCGGCCACTTGGTAATTGGAGGAATATTTGCAGAAATCTTATCCAACCCTATTCCGAGAGAGGAATTAACACTGAGGACAGTGTTGTACTTAAGGGGGAGAGGATGTAATATCCCCCAAAATATTAGAATATTAAAGTCAAAGTGTACTTGGGAATACATTTTTGTTTTTGGAAAATTTAGATTTGGAAATTATTTTCCATTTATGAAAAATCTGAATTTGGAATTTGATTATTGTAATTAATTTTTTGTGACTGTTGGGAAAATATTTGACTTGCCCAAATAACTTATTTCATTGTGACACATGTGAAATAAAATCTTTTTTATAAATTAAATGTTGGAAGACAAACGAAACAACCAGGTTAAAAATAGTTGACCATGACTCCACGAGTGGGGAACAGATTTGAGTTGTCTCAAGGTTGATCTTTACAAGTGGAAAATGTGGAGTTTGACCACTAGTAGACCCTAAAAATCAGGGATTTGTAAAGTTGTGAATTTCCCAAGGACAGAATCTAAGATCTAGGGACAAGGGTGCATATAAAGAAAACATATGGGAGGAGGTAGGACGTTGCTTAGTATGTTGGGAAAAATAAGACTATTTGTTGTTATGAGCAGTGTTAGTGTGAGGCATAGGATTTTTTTGATAAACTATTTGCTTCTATGAGCACTGTTAGTGTGAGGAAAAGGATTTTATGATCTCTAGATGATGACTATAGCTAAGGAGGATCATTCAGTTTTCCCTTATGGAATCATGGTCACGCTAGCGGGTGAACAAGGCAAGTGAACTTGGTTGTTCTGTTCTATGGTTGGGTGGAACATGGTTGTTCCATTTGTATTCCAGCATCAAGTTTCAGATATGTATCTCAGCTTTTATTCTTTATCAATGTTATATTTATGATTATAAGTTGTTAGGAATATGATTTTCTATGTAAACATAAATGAAATCAATTCTTAAATGGACTATATGATCATGTTTTTCCTATGGATTATGATACTTAAATCATCCTAGAAATAGTGGTTGTTTGATATAGGATGGTTATATATATATGCCCATATATGAAGAAAGGGTAGAAAGATTGTTGTGTTCCTATTTGACCACTGGATTATATATATATATATATATATATATATATATATATATATATATATATATATATATATATATAGTTTTTCAATACAAAAATGTACATAAAAATCACTATAGATAAATGTCGCAATAAGGAATAAACTTAAATGGGGATGATGAATTTGACAACACATAAATAAATAGAAGAATGACAGCCTGAATATATATTCTTTGTATTATCTATTATCACATACATTTAGTGATTATGTATACTACAAGTATATTGAGAAATTAGTTGTCACATTCAATTGAATCTTGTTAAAGTTTGACTGTTGAGAGTACCCTAGATCAAAGACTCCTCTAGCTCCTATGTTGTAGTGAGAATGCTAAGAAGTATACACAGAATTTGGATGTAACCGAGGTAATGCACACATGTTTGACAACACAGGTATTCCAACAGAGGATGAACTCCTTCAGTAGTCACTCACATAACCAGATCAAATATCAACACATCGATGTTTTCACATGGTAAAACCCCTACGGGGAAACATCCACGGCCCCAACCAACGCGACCACTTGGAGCAGTTTATTAATGAAAAGAAAAATATTACAAAGAGATTTTACAAGAGAGTTTCTCACAATCGATCATCGACAAATGACCCTCCATGCTCTTTAAATAGAGATCATGGACCAATCAGGTGTTAAGCCATGGATCAATGGTCGTTAAGATCGAGGAGAGTATGAACCATCAAATCACTCTATGTCGGGAGCATATCATGATCGTTGGTTTCCTAACTACAAATGCATACTAATTCATACTAAAGAAACACACTAAGAAACACACTTTTACCTAATGACGTATTAGACCAAGTAGATCTTAACTAACTCCTAAGTGTCTAAATTTCCTAACAACACATAGATCAGAAATCGAATACCTTTAGAGTAAAGGTGTTTCCTTCCTCCGATTACCTTGTTTTGTATAACCTGCAATAGAATAATTTGAGGGTTTAGTAAACTATGCAATTTTTGATGGAATCCAAATAGTAGAATAGGCCAAGGACAAACTTAGCTTGAGTTTTCCATTTTAGATCAATGGTTAGAATTACTTCGGTGCTTCGGGTATTTCTCTGATGTTAGAAAACTAGTTTTCCCCAAACCACTTACTCCCGAAGTGACATACTGGCTGACATCACTGTTTTTTTGGCATTGGCCAACTGTATGCCACATGTCACTTATCTTCGCATCTTACATTCACCTGAAAATGCATTTTATTCTTGACACTTGTCATCATCTCGTTGTGCCACATGTCCTCATTAATGTGGTCTAATGATGTAGATCTCTTGTCGTAGCTTAATGCCTAGGGGTAACCATGTGTTGTTGTTGGATTCATCATTTTTAAACATGTGATTGAGGGGCCATAAAAGACAGTTTGGAACCAAAATGATTTTGAGCCCGCAATTCACCACCATCTCCCATGTAGCCCTTTCTCTTTACTGTTGTTTTAATTCTGGGACCGCTCAATAAATTTAACATTTGAGCAGTTTACATCCCTGTAATGGATTGCAGTTGTAGATCGTGTCGCAATATGTGATCCAGGTGTTTTCCTTGGCTTATCTGTTGCAAGGATCAATGCATCTTGTTGATTTGAGATCAACAGTCCGCTTTTACTCCAGTTGTTGAGGATTCAGGAGTTTTTAAGTGCTGCGCTTGCAAATCCTCTGAAGTGTTAAGTCACTGAAGTGAAAGATATGCCTCCATGTGTCCTCGCTGATGGAGGGTCCAGATTTATCTTCGAGACTTCGGTTATTCGGGCTTCGAGAGTTTATGAGTGTTGTATTTGTATATCTCGTGAAGTATTAAGTCTCCGAAGTGAAGGATCTACCTCCATGTGTCTTCATTGATGGACGGTCCAGAGTTCACTTTAGAACTTCGAGTGTTTGGGCTTTAGAAGTTGATAAGTGTTGTGCGTGGAAATATCCCGAAGTATTAATTCTCTGAAGTGAAGGATATGCCTCCACGTGTCCTCGCTGATGGACTGTCCAGATTTTACTTCGGGACTTTGGGTGTTCAGACTTCGGGAGTTTAGTAGTTTTGTTCTTGTAAATCTCATGAAGTGTTAAGTTACCGAAGTGAAACATCTGCCTCCACTTTTCCTCATTGATGGATGGTCCAGATTTCACTTCGAGACTTTGGGTTTTTGAGATTCAGGAGTTTATGAGTGTTGTTCTTGTAAATCTCTTGAAGTGTTAAGTATCTAAAGTAAAGGATCTCCCTCCACGTATCCTTGTTGATGGATGGTCCAAATTTCACTTCGGAACTTCGAGTGCTCGGGCTTCAGAAGTTTATGAGTGTTTTGTTGGGAATATCCCTGGATAGTATGGACCTGGTTGACGTGGCACGCTCTTGGGGATCCTGTCTTATCTTTAATATTTATATGACTTCTTTAATCTAAACGCACGAAAATAGTCGATATGGGTGTATGCTAGTTCTTCATCATTATTTTTGTTAATCTATCAGTTCCTGCCATCCGAGTTCGAAATGGACTGTTCTGTTTCTTATGTTTTCACTTCATCTTTGCCTTTACATACAACCTACTCCCTGCTGGAAGATCGGCTAAATGAAAACAAGATGACCAATAAATTTGAACCTAAGTGTGTGATTTATAATCCAATAAACGACGCTATAATGAAATACAAGAGTCAGAGATAAGTGGAATGTAAATCTCCTTCGGTGTGTAAGGGGGATAATGACAAAAAATTAAACTGCGATGCATACATTAAAGGAATAAGATATTTATATAATATATTATCTTTGTGTCACAACCAATGTTGGAGAGTCAAGGAACTTTAATGGCCCCTATCAAAAAAAAAATATTTGGGAAATTTGGGGTTCATTACAATATCCAAAACACATGGACTCGAAAAACCACCTTCTTTGACCTAAAAACAGATTTAAATCATTAACTCTTTCACGAAGTCAAGGTTAATCCAACATACAGTCCCCCCCACATATTCAATATACCTAAATCTATGTCTAGAATTTGCATAGGTGACCTCATAAACGAGAGGTATGCATGTCTATCCAAGTATTACAAGCATATGCCCATTTACATGCAATCAATAATTCCTACAACTCCAAAGTAAATACAACATATTTTTTTTTATCTGATAGTCACTCAACCATCACCTCTCTGCAAGACAAAACTTCATCAACTGTACTTGTAGTTGAATTTGCTTCTTTTGGATGCTTGTTGTCTTTTCCAACAATCCTTCTTGAGATGCCCAGATTTCCCACAAAACCAACATTTTACCTTACCCTTACTGTCTTTTGACTTAGACCTCATTGTACCTTTGTCATATTTCCATTCTTCTCTCTCACCACCATTTATTTTGATGTTGAGGTTTCTTTACTGGATTTCTTCCTCTCTTCAAACAACAAATCTCCCACAACAATTTCATAATCAATGGCATATGTTCTATTAAACCATACAATTGTGACCAAATGATCCCAAGACTCATGAAACAAACACAGTAATGTAACCACCTTGTCCTCATCTTCGAACTTTACTTCCATATTAGTTAATTGACAAATGAGACTATTGAAGAAATTCAAGTGATCAATAATTTGTGTACCTTCTTTCATCCACAAGGTGTACAACTGCCTCCTCAAAAAGATTTTGTTTGACAAATTCTTTGTCATATATAGAATCTTCAGTTTGGTCCACAAACCTATTGTTTTCAGATGTTCAACGATGTTAAACAACACCTCATCTTACTGACACAAACGAATACCACTGAGGGCTCTTGCATCTAGATCCTCTCAGTCCTTGTCTATCATGCTTGTCGGTTTCTTTGAGTTTCGAGCCAAGGCCTTTTGCAATCATTGTTGCACAAGCAAATATCGCATCTTAAGCTTCCATAGCGTAAAGCTATTCTTACCACTGAACTTTTCCACCTAAAACTTAGAACTCTGCACTTTTTCCATTAGCACAAAAAGGTTCTTTCGCTCATGATACCTACACACAATTTGTCTTGGCTCACCTACGACACCTACTCAACCTACTCTTCGATCGAGTGACCATATTCTCTTCTTCATCGCTCTTTGCTCCTTCAACTCTAAGATCTGATACCACTTGTTGGGCAACGGAAGAAGACCATGGCATAAAACGAGAGCATAAACAAACAAGATCAAACACGCATTAAACCAAACACATCAATCCCACAATTTGACACAGTGGTATTCTTATTATTCAAGGGAGAATTACAATAGCCTTCATAGGCATATAATCATCCTCTCCTCACATAGACTCTGCAATCTACACACCTTTATGGGTATGCTCTTATATATAACATCGATCATTTAGTTACACAGACGCATCATGAAAAGATCACATAGTTACACAAACAGCTCAATAGCTTCATCCATGTGCATGTGACTGCATGAGAAAATTCTTACAACACCCTTAATGTACGCTCTAGATTCTATGCACGCTATGCTATTTAGGGTTTAGCAAACTTTGTACATAAACAATGTTGATATTATCAGATCCTTGTCGAAATATGAGAAACTTAAAAGGATGATTTAGAATTAGGCATGACGCAATTGACTTACGAAATTGGCAATTGACTTTTTTCTCGATTGATTTCTACACGGGGAAACAACAATTTCAATATCGGTAATCCTAAGAATGAAGAACCAAGATCGGGGCAGCAAACTTCTAACTGCACATATATATAAACGTCATGCATTGAGTCTTTATTTAATTACTAGGACAGAACATTTGGACACAGAATTCATTCAACGTATAACCGTATTGACTCCAATCTGATTTATAAACTCTAATATGGAAACTTATGTGAATCTAATTTGCATTCTATATATCATACTGCGTTTTCAGAAGAATAATAAATATTTTTTTTTAATCACCTATGATATTATATGCTACCCATTTAGTAGCAGGAGGGAGTTACGGTTATACATATCCTTGAATTATCTTACATGTTCCCTATCAACCGCTTGTTTGCATTATACTTCGTTATCCAATTTTTACATGAACAGGAGTTTCATGTCTCTCCGGAAAAAGGACTTCTGTGATTATGTTTCCAAAGTTTAAGAGAGTAGAAATGGATGATGGATACCGTAATTATTGATACTTACATGGTATTCAGATTGGTTTGTATTTACTCATAAACATGAAAACGAAATTATATATATATATATATATGTATGTATGTATGTGGGGTTGTAAACTATGAAGCAAAAGAATATATATATATATATATGTATGTGTGTGTGTGTGGGGTTGTAAACTATGAAGAAAAAGAATATATATATATATATATATAGATGAATTTACTGTTGAGTGTGTTTCAAATTATTATTATTATTATTATTTTAAATAGATGAAAAAGTATTGTTTTTTTCATCGTAATTCAACACACCAAAAGTAAATTTATTTTAAAGGTCTATATAGTGAATGTTCCTCATTAAAAAATTTAGTTAATGAATATTCTACTTTATTTTTATTTTTAAATTTTGTGATATCAAAATATATAAAAATTATTTTAAATTATAATGTATATTCTTCTAAATTTTATTTTTGAAATAATTATAATATGGATATTATTAAATTCTAACGGAGATAATATAGAAATTGTTAATTTAATTTGTGCTAAAATAATTGTATAAATATATTTATTAGAACACTCAAACACTAATACCCATAAGATTTAACTAGAAAATAAGTATATAATATTTTAATGTTTTTTTAAAATTAAACTATATATAAACTTTCAATGTTTTTATAAATTTGAATTATTGCTCTAGTTGTAATTGAAAAAAATCTAATTGTTCTAGTTGTAATTGGAAAAAATCTAAATACTATGGCATATTTCATTTTCATGATTAGTTTGAGTTTGAAGGAAAATGCACATGCATAATTTAAAAGTTAGTCATATAAACAATTTTAAAGTGAGTATTATTAAGTTTTTTTATTTAAATAATTTTTGGAATAACATTTAAGTGTACTTTAGTATGTGTTTTATATTAATATTTAAATAAATATAATATAATTATTTTTAATAAATTAAGTTTAATTATTCAATAAAAATATTTGCATTTTAATTTAATAAATAACTTATTAATACCAAAAATAGAATTTTATTTGGTTGAAGTTTAAGATCCCAAAATATTTCAAGTTTTGAAACTAATTAATGATTGGAAGAGAGAAAACAAATCATTATTTTCTTTTACTTTATGTGAAAATAAATGAAATTATTGTAGAGTCACTCTCCACACACATTTATAATTAATTTGTTTTTTACATTTATTATTAATACACCCTGAGTGGGCCTAACGGTTAAGAACATGTGTTTCCTCTTAAGAGATCAAGTTCAAATCTAGAGTTGGGTAGGGTATGTATACCTTTGTAGACTTTACGAGTCAATGATGGAGTTTGCTATCAAATGATGTAGTTTGTTGATAGCAACAACAAATTCAAGAAAATACTTTCCACGGACATGGTATTGATTTATTACACAATCATGTTTAGTCTAGGCTTGAAGGAAAACATACATACATACATACATTCATACCCACAACTATAAAGTGAGTATTATTAAGTTTTTTTTTATTTAAATAATATTTACATTTTTTTTTGTAAATAAAAAGATGGATCATTGTATTATATCATAATGATTCTACACTTGTGCATCGTTTGGAAACCACCTATTCCACCACAAAACAGAAACCAGAACAGGTCGCTCCAAGCGATGATATGTCTAAAATGGTAGAGGTTCTCTTTACAAAAATTTACAAAAATTGAGCAAAAGATGAGAATTTCAAGAGGAACTTTGTTCCCACTAGCTAGCCTAGGGAAGACTTCATTCAAAGCCGCCTTTACTAAGATGGTTATACAACTGTAAAAAAGAGTAAACAAACAATCACTATTCATTCTGAAAATTGTAAATGACAAGAACCAGAGTCACGGGTGGGTCGTGTCAAGCCTTTGGGGAACCTGGATGTCCATGGGTGGTGTAGACCAGAACGAACTTCTACTTACAGGTGGGTCATCTGAGAGGGCCTCAAACACGAGATCTAAACGTTGGTGGATTTTTCTTTGGCCATGCACTTGCTCATCCGGCCGCTGTCGGATGTCAAAGAGAAGCTCCAAGTGCTCCGCTGCCAGATGATAGGTAATTGGGTTCTCCTCATCTCCTGTCAGTTTCCAACATGGGGAGATTTCCTCCTCCACTATGCAACCTCCTTCCCATGAGTGAGGATGAAAGTATTGGGAGGTGCAAGGGCCTCGTTAAGAAGTTGAAGGTGGCTCAACGTCATTCAACTTCGGGCCAGGATGTTGAATTGAGGGTAGAGCCTCATCTTTGATTATGTTGAGGATAAACTAAAAGGGTTGGGGTGGCAGAGGAGAGTGTTCAGTGAGGGACAGGGTCTCCAATTTAGGAATGTGAAGGGGAGACTAAGTTTGAGTCTGGGGCAGAGGAGAGCGCTCAGTGAGGGATGGGGTCTCCAATTTGGGAATGTGAGGGGGAGACTGAGCTTGACTCAGGGGCGAGTTAGGCAGGTTCTCCACTTTTAGAATGCGTAGGGTGGACAAAGTGTTGCTTGTAGGTCTATGGGGGTGGCTGCAATGGTTAATCAAGGCTCATTGAGAGGCTGTGAGTCAGTTGTCTTGGGTGTAGGAATTCTTGTTCCGATAGGAATGCCTGGGCTTGCCTCGATCTCGTGGCATGATGAGAACTAGGGAGTGAGGGAGATTGTGGTGAGAAGATATTCTGAGGACGCGCAGGAGGCAAGGAGAGAGGCCAGGAGGGCTGAGTAGCACTGCGCAGAGGAGGAAGCTTGCAAATGACAGGTGAAAGTGTGCACCTTGTTCGATTATAACGCCGTTGGGAGCCATTGATGCCATTGAAGGCTGATGGGACTCATTCAGTCGCCTAGTACCAGTGGCCTGGCTTGAACGTTTACCCAAGAATTCTTCCAGGAAAACTGAATTAATATCCCTTAAGGTGAACACCATGGGGAGTTAAATGCGTCGGGGGTGGTAGCTTGGGGTATTAACTCTCCCCACCAACTATGTCTCCCACCTGTCTCCCTCCTTTCACGAAGTGTCAGCCCATCCGAGTAAATAATATTTACATTAGTTTAGTCTTCCTTTTATAATAAAAATATAATTTCAATTTAAAGATCTCTATTTTGAAAACTCATTTCCTTGATATTGAAGCTCCCCAAAAAAACCCATTTGGAGATACAAATATGAACATAATCAATAAACAATAGAAAGGTTGTTTACTCATTATTTTATTTTATTTAGTGTACAAAAGATTGAAGTTTTTTAATTTTTAAAATCAATTTTTTTTTGTTTATCTAAATTTTTCTACATTTATTATTAAACTAAACAAAAAGAATGACCCATTCTTTTTATAAATATTTACTTTAATTTATTTATTATTTTTATAAATATTTACTTTAATTTATTTATAATTTGTTTAAAGTCATTAGTAATTAGATGGGTAAATTTATAACCTGCATTTAGTTGAATAAATTAGTTATTATAAGAGTAAAATTTGATCTAATAATTTGTTAGATTTATAATGGCGATGATTATTAACATCCGGAAATCAACATTGGTCTATTAAACCTTAAGAAAAATGTAAAGAATTACTTGATTTGCTTTAGAATTTTATGTATCTCCTAGAAAATATTTAAAAGAAACTTTTAGTGTCCTACTCTAACCCCCTTAGATACTTTATTAATGTATGAAGCCACCTTTCTTGAAGACAAACCATTAAATAGTTAGTTAATAGTAATTCTTTGTAAAAAATGGTATTTTTTAGCAATATGGACCATATTAGGTGGTGTTCACTAATTAGAAGGAGCCCATGGGTAGTTAATATTCTCTATGGTGTATTTGGATCATTTCTCTTGGAGGTTTCCCCTTGAGATGCAAATGAACATAGATCTCTATTTTTGCTTATCAAAGAGATCTTTCTTAGGGTTTATTTCACTTTTTCTAGAGATATTAGGTTTTGCACTATATTTTTTGTGAATTGTTGCACTATATTTTATGGGGTTATGTAGAATGAAACAATATCAAATGAATTTGTTTATTCTTTTTGCAAAAATTTTACAGAAAAAAAGGAGAGTGGAATTTAGGTCAAGTTTTGAAACATTATGTGCATAATTTCGATAATATATCATGAGATTTGAATTCACATTGACCAAATACCCACTTTATAAAAATAATTGTGAAAACAACCACGAGTTCAAGAAATGGAGATATAGTTGATTTAAAATCATCCCTTTTAAGTTTTTTTTCGACGACAACCACAAATTTCACAGATTGGATATATTTTGGTAGAGTTCATAGATTCCACTCAAACCATTGTTAGTAGATCCAAAGAAGATTTGGAATTTCAAAATTGATTTCATAATAGCCAATGTTATAAGTATAGCATAAGTTGTGATCATTTCACATTTTCGGCCTCAAACCCTACCTTGCAGAAGTTATTTTTTTGTGATTTAAATATATTTTTCATGGGTTAAGGATATCATATTTTTTTTGTTTTTGGAGATCTTTCCAATGCATTTAAATAACTCACTGATTTTTTTTCAATGGGTAAAACTATGGCAAGGAAAGAATACACATATGAAATACAAGTGGAAGCACATTGTTGGAAACCCTTGTAACCCTTTTCGATAACCCTTTGAGTAGTATTGGATAAAACATTATCTCTATATGGAATAGAACTTCCATGTACCCTTGGGTATATAGGAATTCGCCTAGGTATACCTAAAACTATCTTTATATAAGCTAATGAAGTATCTTGTTGCTATAGTACATCGAGAAAAACACTCGAGGATAATGGTCCCTAGTACCTGTGTAGTCGAGTAGTACGACTGAGGCCATGGTTGAGAGAATTTAGTTAGTTCCTTGAGATATTGGGTTGAGTACTAATGTTGGACCCTACAATTATATCAGAGAGCTATAACACCTAACACTCCTTTGTTCATAGGACCTCTTCAACGTTTTCTATGAGATCAAATATGGTGGATATATATTAAACACCTTATTACAAAACACTATAAAATACTAGCCCCTACTCTAATACTAGTAGATTAAATCAATTTGAGACTAAAGTTATGACTCCTAATGAACATATTTTTGGAATTAACTATTACATAGCTAGGGATGAGAAGTGGGATGAGAAGTTCCACAACTTGACAATTTTTTTTAATGAGAAGTTGGAAGATATGAAATCTCATGGAATACTAGAAGTAGAATAATGGATTTCAAACCACATTGAGCAACACCAAGAAGAAAATTGTAACTCAAGACTATTTGTCCACTTAAAACCCTATTCATATGTAAACAACAATAAAATAATGTATAAAAACATATGGAACCACTCTCCTAAGGTGGACTTGAACAAGTTTGATGGTTCTAACCGATAAGGATGGCTAACCTAGATGGAACATTACTTATCCATCCAGGGTATTACTAATGAGATGATAAAACTTAGGGTGGGAATATTGTATCCAAATATGAAATGATGATGATGGTGGGAATGGAATAAAAAATCCTATGTGGAATAAATCACCTAGAATGATATTTTTAAATATATATGTGCATGTTTGGAGAGAGATACCCATTATTTTTTATGACATACAAAGTTATGTGAAACAGACTCACTTAAAGACTTTATCGTTTCCTTTCAGCAATTATCCATCCATACAGATAATTTTATGAATTATTTCTATAAACAATATTTGATTACTCGCCTTAAGGAGGATATTGGAGCTCAAATTGGAATGCATCATCTTACTACATGGTTTGAAGTGATTCAAAGGGTCGTAGAAGCAGAGACATTTTTCAATGCACAAACAAAAAAATAATGTTAATTCTATGCACTCATTCTACCCAAGGTACTTCCGCAAAAACAACTCCTAGTAATCCCTTAAAATTACAAAGGTTGTCTCAATAAGGAATGGTAGATGACTAAAGATGTGGACTTTTCTATAACTGTGATGAAAAATATGCTCTAGGTCATTATTGTAAAGAAAAAAAATTATTCCAAATTGGTAGGACCACTAAATCCCTAATGGAAGGAATAAGTACTAAAGAGACACTAGATTTATATGTTGAAGACTCCAAGAGTCAAACTCAGGTGGATATTGAACCTCCATTAACTCCTAGAGAAACACTCACCTCCCTACATACAACATCAATATTTTTTACTTTGCAAACCTTGAAACTTATGGGTAACATCAAACATCAAAAAGTCATAGTCCTAGTAAACGGTGGTAGTCCTCACATTTTCATTTATGAGAGAGTGGTTGAAGAACCCATTGTGTGTACACCCATGGACAACTTTCAAATTATGATGGTCAATGGAGGCATGGTGAAACATGCGGGTATATTTGAAAATCTCAAACTCCACATGGGTGACTATCATCTCAAAACAAATATATTTTCAATCCATATGGATGGGTGTGATATAGTATTGGGGGGAAATGGATATGCACATTGGGGAAAATCACCATGGAATTAAAATACCTATATATGATTTTCACTAAAGAGCGTAATGTAAAAACACTTTGAAGGCTTCTGGTAAGCTCTCCTAAAATATTTAATTCTCATCATAGGGAAAAGTTATTAAAGAATGGACACTCTAGAATTATTTCCCAATTTAATGCCATACAGGTTATGGACAAACCAACACAATAAATACACTTAGACTTGCAACTAATTTTTTACAAACATCATCGGTCTTTAAGAAACAAAAGGTTTTACAACCTTCTTCAGTAGATCATAACAATGAGATTCCACTAATTTCAGGAATTCAACCACCAAATGTAGGTCCTTATCAACAACATTTTTCACAAAATAATGAAATAGAACTAATCATTCATGATTTCTTTGAGGAAGGGGTCATATGTCCCATCACGATACCTTACTTATCACTAGTGGTCATGGTATTAAAGAAGGAAGGAACTTGGAGCATGCGTCTTGATATTTGGGCTCTCAATAAGTTGACAATTAATGACATATTTTCCATCCATGTTATTCATGATCTCTTTGATGAACTTCACGTAGAAAAAAAATTCAGTAAGCTTGATCTGTGTTCAGGATACCACCAAATCAGGACGAAAGAGGTAGACATCCAAAATATAGCCTCTATAACAAGTGAACTCCATTATGAGTTTCTAGTGATGTCTTTCATCCTTTGTAATGCTCCATCCACTTTCCTAAGTCCCATGAAAACACATTTCTAACGTTTCCTATGAAATTTTGTTATAGTATTATTTGATGACCTGTTTCTCTAGAGTAAACCATGGAAATCACACAAGAACATGTTGATGATTCCTTGAAACTCTTGAGATACAAACAACTATTTGTGAAGTGATCCAAATGTTCTTTTGAGGCTCTTGAGGTTGAATATTTGGGCCACATTTTTATTTAGGAGGGAGTATAAGATAATCCCAAGAAAGTGCTCGATATGAGAGATTGACCCTATCCAATAAAACTAAACATATTTAAAATATTCTTAGGACTTACATGCTACTTGAAATTTGTGAAAAATCATGGGAAAAACATAGCTCCCCTAACATCACTCCCTAAAAAGAGTTCCTTTTTTCAAAGGGAGGTAGTAGAAAGGGCCTTTTTTCATTTAAATAATGAAATTGAACTATGCTAGTATTAATTATACTTGACTTTATTATGAATTTTATCTTGAAATTTGATTCTTCATGGAGAGTCCTAAGAGCAATATTAATGCGAGAAGGATGCCCTTGGGAATTCACTTGTAAGGAATTGTGTGACCTCAATTTAGGGAAACCCACATATCATAAGGAAAATGATCGATATGGTTCATGCAATGGAGACTTGAAACCTATATCTCTTATGGAGTCATTTTCATATCAAGATTGAATAATTGACTATCATATTCTAGAGTACTTTCTTCAATAATAGTTATCTTCACCAGAGAAATGTAAATGTGTCACCAAGATGTTGGATTATGATTATGAGATCATATATAAGAAGTGTAAAGAGAATGTTTTGGATGAAACTTTATACATACAAATCGAGGATAATGGTGTTGATGATTAAAATTATGAACGAAGTTTGCCTGCAAAGTGTTGCTAAAGCCTATTATTATAAAAACTAATAATACTATTAGGTGGGACCCCCTTGAACCATTGAAGATCAGATCTATTCATTTTTTATGTTGTGATTATGTGTGACACGACTTACATGGTTGATGAGATACTATTGTTATTGGTTATGATTTGAGCTTATGAAGCGTTGATTCCTGATGTTACTATAGCCTCTGATATTCATTAATATCATTGCTATATGTTCTTATCGCACCTGCACAATAAGAATGTTCGTGAAATTACATGAAGGACAATTTTGAGAAAGGAAAAAATACTATAACAAATGCAAAGAAAACGGATCTAATTTTGCAATTTTACTATACTACATCCGAACAATTGGAAAGAAATGAGAAACAACTGCAAAGAGGAAGAGTTTAAAGCTATCATATTCACTATAATACATGCATGAAAGACTTAACATTTGTTGTTAAATCCTTGCAAACAAGTAAATGGTTATCAAATTGTGATTGAATTATATGTTTAATACGCATATGGTATGAAGTGTTGGTGGTGCATTTCGCAAGGTGATAGTGCTAATGGTTATGCAATGATTAATTGAATTTTGTGGTTGATATTCAGATGGTATATATGGATAGAATGATTTTCGGTGGCTCATTTGACAAGGTAATGGGAATTAATGGTTATGCGATTATTTTTTAGTTATATAATAAGGAATTGGATATATGATGGGGAGAATGCATTTGGAAAGTAATATGTCCAGATTCCAACGCAGAGTTAAATTAATGGTGTTAATTAAGAGCTAGTTGCATGCACTTATGAGTAAATGAATTGTGGGTGGTGGTGACATGCATTTAGTGCACACCACCTTTACCCCTCTCATTATATACCACCGTAGTCGAGCTATTGTTCAATATTGTGGTTGTGATTATGCTCTAAATTCTTAGAAGAGAGGAACCGCTCGACCAACTTTTGTTTTAAGGAATTTGATTAAGGTATGTTTTTTTTTAGCCATTCTTGACTCGAATCTGGTTATGAAATGATTACTGGCTCATGTGTATTGGTTTTTGTTTTCCTAAGTATTACAACTAGAAAAACAAATTCTTGAAATAAATGGTTCTTCCTACCATGATATTGAATTCATATAAGTTATTGGTCATCTTGGGTGATAACTCTTTGTTATCCTTGTTGGTTTAGTTGGATGATTTTTGTTTGGTCTTGGGTGAATATATATCTTTGCGCTTTTGTCACAAAATATAGTCTTTCTCTTTTATGGGTTTAATGGTTGAAGGAATTATGCATCACTTTGTTTTGTTCTCTTAGGCATTGGTTGATTGCACCACTAGGCGTAATGCAATGAGGTTCATGTTCTTCCTCAACCCTATATTCATCTCTATGTTGTGATTGTTCACTCGAAGAACACGAGGTTTATACCCTTCATGCGTTAAATAACATTTCCAGGATGGATTAAAGCTTGACCTTCTATTGTGGCCATCTATCATGGATTTGTCACCTCTCCATGGATGAGTCTCTCTGTTTATACATTGTTGTCCTCAAGTTTTCACCATTATAAGAGTGGCTCTGGTATCCCTAAATTGGCTATGAAACAAACCTTAGCCCTCTTGTCTGAAGATTGATAGAGAAGACCATCCTGGCCTCTTGGGTTTACTACCCGGTTATTGTTGGATGGTTGTATAATTGTCCACTACTTCAAATACAGGCTCTCCTAGTTGGTCGTTTGATAGTCATGTTGGTTGGTATATAGTCATTGCCTCTTTTATAACAGTGGTAAACCCTACATTGCCGATTTCACTTTAAAAGTACACATAGTCGTTCTCTTTATAACTCAGTATTTTTTAATGGAAAGGGCCACTACCCCAATTCAAATTGATGCGTGGGTATGCGTGGTTGTCATAGATTCTTAGGTAAATTGATTTTACGAAAGTGATGAATTAGTTGGTTGATACACGGTCACTGGTATTTCTACACTAAAGAATGTTTAGATGGAATTGGTTACAAATGCTTGATGTTGCTCACACTTGTCGCGTTGTGTGTATGGTGTTTTCGCACAATAAAATTATGATCATGGTAACTGTGGTTTTATTTTAGGTATGAATGATTATTGAACCATATGATTGTATAAACTATATCCTCCATATCCTTATGATTGTTCGATCATATAATCTTGAGTTTGTACAACATAGTTGATTGCAGTTGGATTAAATCGAAGGAATATCATATTAGATTGATAGCTCAACTAGATGCATTGGGTTATTGTTGTGAATCTGTGTTTGGTTTTGTAAAATGGAGATGTTGCATCATGGTGTTTTGGTGGCTACACACTGTGTGTAGTATGGATAGCTTGTTTTTTCACACTCAGGGATACCCACAGAGTTTTAAGCATGTTTATTTGTTGCAATCGATCACTTGTTAAAGAAGGCATGTTGTTGATGACAATCATGCTAGATGGATGGCCCATCTTTTTAAAGTCACATTGAATTGTGATTTCACAGTGACAGAGTTACACTTGGATGATTGAATTATTCTGTACATATCTTGTTTGGAGTGGTGTCTCTTATCGTTCTGTTTAAATGTCAATTCGGGTGTTGCAATTTGATCTTGATTATTGGGTGTACTGCCTCTATATATGTTAACGAATGTCATTTCATTTAAAGAACAAGCCCGATTGCAATTATAGTGTGACTGCATTGTTAATTTTGCAAACACGATTTTGAGTATAATTGTTGATTGAAGTAATGTATGGGAATTGGTTGATCTTGATGGGTTATAGAGTGGAAATGGTTATTGTTCAAAATTGTTATAATATGCAAAGAATGTAAATGAAAGAAACATAACCCCTTACAAATTATGTGAAATGCATATTGTCTTGTGGTGGCACTGTGTTGGACATTTGATTATGAACAAAGAAGTAGTTAAATGTAAAAAAATTGTTGTTTGGTCAAAATGATTGATGATTGATGCATCTCTTTTCACAGAATGTTTTGTGGATCACTTCATTAATTTCACGAACAATAATTGTCTTTCTTCCCTTCCATGATCTCATTTTTCTCTAATTACAAATCCAATCACCTTCCCATTTAATTTTTTCATTCCCTGTACTAAGATTGATTATAGTCAAGAGAATTTTGGTACTAAGGAATTTGAAAGTGACAGTGTCTTGTGTGGATTACAATGACGTTTTATTTGTTTTCTTTTAGTTGATTGTTGTTGTCATTTAGCAGTGAACATGTTTCTTTCCCCCTCATTATATCATATTTTCGCTCAATATAAACCCCTTACATATCCCATAACCCTTTTTCACCCCCCTTCTCATTGATTAACAATAAAAAAAATTGTATGGATTGGATTGCATGAGTCTGATACATTGTTGAGCCAAATCTATTTCATATTTTTAAGAGTTGCCACGTATGGTTATTTAAAAGACTATTTGCTAATCGATCACGCATGCATGATGAGTTTTTCAGTCAAGGTATCCATGTCCGAGGAAATAGAGGTAGAGGTGATTGTAACCAAGGCCCAAGAACGCCCAGGTTCTCCATACATTTTGACGTTGATTCACAAGATCTTCGTCAATTTTTTCATGCCGGATTGTTCAATTGGATTGGGAAGGGAATAGTCCAACCTAAGCTTGAAAGGCCTCCTTTCCAAGCCTTGAAAGCCCTCGGTATCCCTGTACCTCCTCATGTACCATTACAATGTGAGGTCCCTGAAAATGATGGATGGCAGGAAATTTTCCACTCGACAGTTTCCAAATATCGTGGTTTGCCCAACTTGTCATTGCCTGATCCTCCACCCGTTAACCTCATTTCCCAAGATTCCCCTGACCACTTTCCATTGAAATCCTCCCATGCTAGCAAGAGATTGAAAAATGAGGCCCACCATGGCCTTTATAAAGGAAAAACCACTACTACCCCTTCCTGAACCTCCAATGGCTCTAACAAATCCATGTCTTCCCGGATGCATTTGAGGGACGATTGTTCCCATGTGATAAGTGATATTAGGCCTAAAGGCTCTGAAAAGCAAAAGGCTAATTCAAGAAAGTCAAGAGGTGACACCGAAAATCAAGGAAGGGTTGAATCAAAGACTGGGAAATATGGATTTTGAGTTGTATTTAATCTATTGATTTATGACAATTGACTTCAAGCATATTTGGACAACATGATTTATTTTGGATATATGACTATTATTTTGAAATAATTTCAAGTTTCATAAGCTGAAAGTGCCAAAAGTGAATATGTTGATGGGAGGCACAAGGAGGTGTGTTTTTCTTAAATAATGGTTATGTTATGATTGTTATTATTCTTATGAACTAAAGGGAGTCACAAGGAGTCCCACCTACTAGTTATTACTTATTTATGACCCTTATTTAAATTATTACTCTTCCCCCTAACTAAATTTAGTTGAGTCTTTTAATTAACTTAATTAATGAGTTGATTCAACTTCTTCAACCAATTAGAATTTGTTAAAAGCAAAAGGAAAGGGAGTAACAAGAAGAGGATAGAACCAGGAGTATGCTAAGGTTTTCTCTTTGAGTTTGTGTTGGGATAGTTCATTTTTCATTCATTCATATATTCATCACAAGCCTAATTCTCTTTTATGATAGTAGGGTCTTATTGTAGACAACAATATTCAGGGCTGAATCAAATCATTTAGACACTTGATTTTCAGAGGTGTTGATCTATCTTTGATAGTCTGTGTAGACTTGTCTGTTTGTGAATTATTTTTCATGACTGATAAAGGCTATTGTACAGAGTCAAGTGGGTATAAATATGTGGCAAGATGATCTAGATTTTAGAGTTTATTTTTGGTTTCTGGTGAGAGGTCCTTTTGTATGTTTCATCGGGGATGTCTAAGTTTGACTTTCGTCCTAGATTTCTGTATGAGATATCGTAAAGAAAATGAATCTTTGGTGAATTGGAATGAAATAAAGGATTGATTTATGTCTCATATGTCTTGATTATCATATTGGTGTCTTTACTTTTGTTCTCACATTTATTTCAGCAACTGTTATATTCAAAACAATTACATAAAAAGTAAATTTCCAACAAGTTTTTTGTTGATAAAAGACTAGCCTAAGAACTCGTACTTAATTCTTGTGAGTTAGGATGTTATTTTTGTTGGCTATAAACATAGGGTGATATTCCCATCTACTTTTATTTAGCCAAGTAAAGTCTGAAAATGTTTGAGTAAGATCATTTCATATCTTTTCCTCAACATTTCTTTGGCGATCGTACTGGGGAGATCTTTGATATCTGTCTGGTTAAAATTTTATACTCAATTTTCATCGATACATATTTATTTTCTGAAATTGATTCCTTGACTATTTTATTATTAAGGATTGTTCCTGTTGCAAGGCAGGCCAATATCGAGCCAAGTCTTCAAGATCAGACCACCATTTCTTTGAACTTGTTTAACACCATTCTAGACACTGCCAATACCTGTGTCGAACTTAACCATTCTTGGGAAGAAATTCAACAAGATATTAGTGCTCAAGAAAAATTGGAGGATAGACATATACAACCTAGAAATCAATAGTAAAACTTTGTTTCTTCGATCTTTGGCCTTTCTTTCATGTCCTTAGACTCTTGTGCTTCTAGAATAAGAAGAGGCTTGACACCTGAAATCAATCCTATTGCTGAAATAGGAAGAATAAATGTTGTGTTATCTACCCAACAAAGTGCTCAAAAGAGAACTTTATCTGATTCATCCATCTCATATTTCTTTCCCTCATAAATCATCCACAAGATGCATCTAGTGGTGGCTTTGATGGCACTAGAAGTGCTCCATATTCCCAATATTCATCGTCATCGGCGATTGGTATCTTGTAGAACCACCATATCCTTGTCCAGTATACTACAAACCTCACCAAAGTCGTTAAAATGTATGGGATTTTTCATTTCAAAGAATATTCCACAACCACACTATGGCATGTGTCCTCTCCTCTTAACCTAGCACTTGCTAATCGCCCAATTATGAAGTTTAAAGATAATTTTCCTAATTTTTCAAGCAATAACACTATGAGTAAAAATGAACACTTGGTGACATTTTCTAATGCTTTTCATAACATATGGGCCAATGAAAACGACACTTGAATGCGTTTGTTTTTCAATTCCTTTGAAGGGAATGTGGCAGACGACTTATTTGACCTTCTTTCTAAGATCCTATCTACTTGGGAGGAGTTAATCTATTGGTTCCAATCCACGTATGGGCAATACAAAATTCATGCCAAGAAGTTAAGGGAATACAATAATGTCACTTATAAATATGATGATACCATCAAGTGTTTCAAATTGCATTTCACCAAGTTGTACAATCAAATCCCTCGACTTATCTGCCCTCAGAAACAAGCCATTTTCATGCATTACTATAATGCATTGCCTACTTACTACCATCATAGGATTGAGGAAAAATCCATTGATAATATTGGTTATGCTCTACATACTTTCTCAGACTATGAAGAACAACTTGAAAGAAGTAGTCTTCCCCAAAGAGAATCAATTAGACAGATAAATATGTCTCCTCTCTTATAGCTAGTACAAGATATGAACAATCGTATGATAGAATTTGAGAATAATGGTATTGTCTCCCCTCTCACCCCTGGAGCTTCATCCTCTTCTGCACCCCCCTTTAGAAATTCAGTTGAAAACTATTTTTAGCCTAAGGCTATCCTACCTCAGAGTTGGTGTAACTTTTGCAAGGAGCACCATGAAGAAACCACATGTGAGGTAAAGAAGAGTGCCAGAGATAACATCTTTGATAAGATACCATAAGCTACTATCATTGTCCTAGAATTTGCGGAGACAGAGGATGTCATGGTTATTAACACTAGGAACAAAGCCTATGCTCCTAAGGGTAAATTTTACCCTCCTCTCAATTCTTCTAGACTGAGCTCATCCTCAACCGTTGTTATGTCCCAGGTTCCTAAAATTTTTGAGAGTCAAAGAATAAATCCTCCTATTATGTCTTCTAAATACAATATCTTGAATCAATTGACCAACATCAAAGCATATGAAACCTTCCTAGACATGGTAGTCATCCTTGAACAACAGATGCATCTGAAACAATTCATGGAAGGAAAATCTTTAGTTGTAGCCAATCTTTCCGAAGAGGTAGATGAAGAGGATTCTTATGTAAATAAAGTAGGTGTACATAACTTTACATACCCTGTAAAAACAACCCCCTTTTATATTTCTGTAAATATCATGGATAAGATTGCCCATTTTTTCCTCATCGATGTTGGTTCAGCCCTAGGTGTGATGTTGAATATTATTATGGAATATCTAGGCTTGTCTTGTCCAACAAAAAATGACAGAAGCATGCTCTCCTATAATAATCTACAACAAACAACCATATGTAAGATTAAGGATGTAACCCTAGTTTTATGCGCTCATCCATAGATAAGGACAACCCTCGACATTCAAGTAATTGATATGCTTGTAAGAAACTAATCAATTATTTTAGGGAGAGATTGGGAATCCTTAACAGGTGGACACCTCTCACTCGATTGGACACATTTATCTGTTCCTCGAAATGGAAAGAAAATTATAGTTCTACAATCTAGTGTAAACTATATCAAAGAAGACCTAGGAGTGTATTCCATATTTTCTGAAGAAGATAATATTCCTTTGGAAAAAAATGATTTAGATGATGATATATGTCATATGCACTTTGATGGTTCATGATCTAGTGAAGGTAATGGGGATGTTATTAGCTTGGTTTCCCCTGTAGGAAAAAATCGTAATCTGTCATACAGGTTGGAGTTTGATTGTGCAAAACATGTAGTTGCATTCGAAGCTTTATTATTAATCATTGAGAACGCCCTTAATATTAGTTGTAGTCACCTTTCAGTTTTCAGAAATTCTGAGCTTGTTGTGAACCTGATATGTAAGACATGATCTCCTAGTGACAAGATGATGGAATGATACCCCCAAACTATTTGGGCACTTATCTCAAACCTTCTATCTTTCAACATAACTCATGTTAAGAAGTAGTTGAATTCAATGGCTGATTGGTTAGTTGTCTTTGCAGCCTCTCCTAATCAACAAATCCTGCCTCACAGGCCTGATTGTGATTTTCAATCTCTACACCGTTCATACATTCCTGAAGAGGAAGGATCCTGGAAGGTCATCCCTAATGATGAGAGAGTTTGTGTTTTCGTTCAAAATGAACCTCTTAAGCCGAGGGAGATTATATCCGTAGAAAATAATAAGATTCCTGAGGGCTTGAATTAGGGATGATTTTAATGATGGAGATTTATATTAAAATGTAGAAATATGGGCTAATATTGCTAGTCCTTAATATGCAAAATGTAAAATGTTTCATGATTGTTTTGTAAAAATATTCAATTTTATAAGGATTTTATATAATTTCTATAACATTTTAGCAATTTTTAAAGTAAAATAATTTTATTCTATGTAATTTGGGCGAATCGTTTTTAGAAAAAATGGAAATTAGTGAATCGTTTTTTGGGAAAAACCATGGAAAATTAGCCCATTTGCGAAATTTATCCCCTAAAATTATCTATGGATTGAATCCTCTTGACAGTTCATTTTCATCGACTACTGTAGGAAATAAAGAAAAACAAAAAGAAGAGGAGATATAGAATAAGGTGATTGAAACCATCCTTCTGAACATTAGGACATATGAACCTTTAACGAATGTTAGAATAAATGTCCAATGTTATGATAAAGAAGAGATGAGGTTCACCGGGCTAGTCGGTGAACCCCAAAATGTTTTTTCTTGGCCTTATGAAGATATTCGTGGTTTTGATCCTTGTATTGTTCAACATATTATGAAACTAGCTAGGAAAAAACAAGAACTTGTTAACTCTAGACTGGAAGCACCCTTTCGAAGGGAATTGAGAGATTTCTTAAGGGAGGGAATGTTTCTTTCAACTCACCCTGAACGAGTATCAATTTGGGAATCATCCTTCAGGGCCATTGATAATATCATAACTTGTATTAGTCTTCAACCTTTCATGCAAGTGATTATGAGAAATCCCTTTCCCCCTCTCAATATGGAAATGTTTTTGCAATAGGTTATAGAGTCATAGTTAAGACCCTTAATTGAAAATTTGTTTGGTTACAAGAGAATCAATGTAAAAGGGGAAAATTTTAACAAAATCACTTTCATTACTAATTGTGATACCATGCCTTACAAATGTCGGCTTTTTTTCTTACTTAATACATGTACTTCTTTTTAAAAACCTATGCACATGACTCTCGATGAATTGGTTAGTCTTCATCTCTATCTTGATGATCTAATTGTGCATGCCAAGCGACTAATCATTACACCAAATTTCCAAGTGAGTGGTCGTTTCCAAATTTATTTTGTCTTGGATACTAACTCTTATATCTTAAAAGATTTAGAGGAGCAATTGTTTCCCAACAACGCTAACAACCCTCGATTGAAATATTGCACGAAACTAATATGAAAAGTTGTAATGTTGTCTGGATTTTGCTATATACTAGTAGCCTAGCTATGCTTTCATTTTTTGTTCTTATTTTCTACTCTTACAGTACCTTGATTTCTTCCTTGTAAGTCAAGTTTTCTTTCCTTGTTGTTTTCAGTTGAGTCTTTTACTACTGTTGTTTTAATTTATGCATTATTGCTTTTGTTGTGATTTTTTTCTTTATCATCTTTTAGTGTTTGGGAAATATAGAATGTTGGATCAATTCTGCCACAGTCACACTCCTGCAAAGAATTGTTAGTCGATAAAAATCAATCTTACATAGTTGTTATGACGTCTCCTTTGAAGGGCCCTTGAAATTGTTACATATTTCCACTGTTGTCTTACAAGGAATTGGTTATTTCCTGCTTCTTCTTGCCATTTCTTCATCCATTGATATCTTAAGAGAAATTATATAAGTTTTCCTCCTTGAAAGTTAAGATCATCTTCTAGTTAAATGATTATGCATATAGTTGTAAAAAACCCTCATACTTAACACTTTTCATCAATTATTCCCAAATTCCCGATCATCTTTCCATTAAATCCGCTCACTTCCCCCTGTTGCATAATTATTTTGGTTATGCCTTCTAAAATTACAGTTCCTGGTCTGTGAAACCATGAGTTTTGAGTTCTAAATCCATTGGAAACAAATTTTCCTGTGGATTTACCAGTTTGTTGATGATTACAATTGTCAACGAAGTTTTCCTGCAAAGTATTGTTGAAGCCTATTATTATAAAAACTAATAATACTAGTAGGTGGGACCCCCTTGAACTATTGAACATCAGATCTATTCATTTTTTATGCTCTGATGAAGTGCGACATGGCTTACATGGTTGCGGAGATACTGTTGTTATTGGTTATGATTTTATCTTATGAAGTTTTGATTCCTGATGTTACTACAACCTATTCTATTCATTAATATCATTTTTATATGTTCTTATCACACCTGCACAACAAGCATGTTAGTGAAATTACATGAAGGACAATTTTGAGAAATGAAAAAATACTATAACAAATGCAAAGAAAAGGGATCTACTTTTGCAATTTTACTATACTACATATGAAGAATTGGAAAGAAATGAGAAACAATTGGAAAGAGGAAGAAGTTAAAGCTATCATATTCACTATACTACATGCATGAAAGACTTAACAATTATTGTTAAATCCTTGCTAACAAGTAAATGGTTATGCAATTGTGATTGAATTATATGTTTAATATGCATATGGTATGAAATGATGGTGGCTTATTTGGCAAGGTGATAATGCTAATGGTTATCCAATGATTAATTGAATTATGTGGTCGATATACATATGGTATATATGGATAGATTGACTGTGAGTGGATCATTTGACAAGGTAATGGGCGTTAATTGTTATGAGAATTTTTTTAGTTATATAATAAGGAATTGTATATATGAGGTGGATAACACATTTGGAAAGTAATATGTGTAGATTCCAATGTATAGTTAAATTAATGGTGTTAATTAAGAGCTATTTGGAATGTACCAATGAGTAAATGAATTGTGGGAGGAGGCGACGTGCATTTAATGCATGTTACCTTTACCCCTCCCATTATCTACCACCCTATTCAGGCTATTGTTTGATCTTGCTACTGCAGTTATGCTCTGAATTCTTAGCAGAGAGGAACCACTCAACCATCCTGCGTTTTAAGGAATTCGATTACATGTATGTTCCTGTTTTGTCCATTTGTGACACTATTCTTGTTATGAAATGAATACTAGCTCGAGTGTATTGGTTTGTGTTTTCCTAAGTATTGAAACTGGTAATTTTGTGTTCTTCCTGCCATGATATTGAATTCGTAGAAGTTATTGGTCGTCCTTGGTGGTAACTCTTTGTTATCCTTGTTGGTTTAGTTGGAGGGTTTTTGTTTGGTATTGGGTGGATAGTTGTCTTCGCTCTTTTGTCAAAAAATCCAGTATTTGGATTTTATGGGTTTAATGGTTGATGACATTTTGCGTCAATGTGTTTTGTTCACTTGGGCATTGGTTGATTGCACCATTAGGGGTCATGAAATGAGGTTCATGTTCTTCCTCATCCCAATATTCATCTATGTGTTGTGATTGTTCGCTTGAAGAAAATGAGGATTATACCCTACGTACATTAAATAACATTACCAGGCCGGATTAAAGATTCATCTTCTGTTGTGGCCCCCTGTCATGGATTTGTTTCCTGTCCAAGAATGAGTCTCTCTATGTACAAACTGTTGGACTTGGGTTTTCACCATTATAAGAGTGGATCTTCTCTCCCTGTGTTTGATATGGAACAAACCTTAGCCCTCTTGCCTGAAGATTGATAGAGAAGACCAGCCTGACCTCTTGGGTTTACTACTTGGCTATTGTTGGATGGTTGTATAATTGTCGACTAGTTCAAATACAGGCTCGCCCAGTTGGTCGTGTGACAGTCGTTTTGTTTGGTATATATTCATTGCCTCTATTATAATAGTGGTAAACCCTACATTTCCAATTGCACTTTAAAAGTACACACAGTCACTCTCTTTATAACTCAATATTGTTTAATGGAAAGGGCCACTGCCCCAATTCGAATTGATGCATGGGTATGCATGGTTGTCACATCTTGTTAGGTCAATTAATTTTATGACAATGATGAATTGGTTGGTTGATACATGGTCACTGGTATTTATACACTACCTATTGTTTGGATCTCATTGGTTACAAATACTTGATGTTTCTCACACTTGTCGCGTTGTGTGTATGGTGTTTTCGCACAATAAAATAATGGTCATGGTAACATGGGTTTTATTCTAGGGCCAAATGATTATTGAATCAAATGACTGTAAAATCTATATCCACCGTATCCTTATGATTGCTCGATCATATAAGCCTAAGTTTGTAAAACATAGTGGATTACAATTGGATTAAATCGAAGCAATATTGTATTAGATTGATAGCTCAACTAGATGCATTGAGTTATTGTTGTGACTGTGTGTTTGGTTTTGTAAAATGGAGATGTTGCATCATGGTGTTTTGGTGGCTTCTCACTATGTGTAATATGGATAGCTTGGTTTTTCACACTCAGGAATACCCATAGAGTTTTAAGCATGTTTATTTATTGCAATCAATCACTTGTTAAAGCAGGCATGTTGTTGATGACGGTCGTGTTGGATGGATGGACCAGCTTTTTAAAGTCACATTGAATTCAGCTTGCATAGTGATAGAGTTACACTTGCATGATTGAATTATTCTTCACATAGAGTTTTTGGAGTGGTGGTTGTTGTCAGTCTGTTTAAATGTCAATTCGGGTGTTGCAATTTGATCTTGATTATTCATTTTATTGCCTCTATATATGTTAACGCATATCATTGCATTTAAATAACAGTCCTGATTGCAATGATAGTGTGATTACATTGTTAATTTTGGAAAGACGTCTTTGAGTATAATTATTGATTGAAGTAATGTATGGGCGGTGGTTGATCTTGATGGGTTACATAGTGGAAATGGTTACTGTTTGAAAATTGTTATAAGATGCAAAGAATGTAAATGAAAGAAACATAACCCCTTAAAAATTGTATGGAATGCATACTGTCTTGTGGTGGCACTATGTTGGACATTTGATTATGAACAAAGAACTAGTTAAATGCAAAAAAATTGTTGTTTGGTCAAAAGGATTGATGGTTGATGCATCTCTTTTTGCAAAATGTTTTGTGGATCACTTAATTAATTTCATGAACATTAATCGTCTTTCTTCCCTTCCATGATTTCATTTTTCGCTAATTACAAATCCCATCACCTTCCCATTTCATTTTTTCACTCCCTGTTCTGATATTGATTATATTCAAGAGAATTTCAGTGCTAAAGCAGTTGCAAGTGGTAGTGTCTTGTGTGGATTACAGTGATATTTTATTGGTTTTCTTTTCATTTTACTGTTGTTTTCATTGAGCAGTGACCATGTGTCCCCCCCCTCATTATATCATATTTTTTCTCAATACAAACCCTTAACATATCCCAGAACCCTTTTTCACCCCCATGCTCATTGATTAACAATAAAATAATTGTATGGATTGGATTGCATGAGTCTGATACATTGTTGATCCAAATCTATTTCATATTTTTAAGAGTTGTCATGTATGGTTATTTAAAATACTATTTTCTAATCGATCACACATGTAGGATGATTTTTTTCAGCCAAGGTGGCCATGACCGAGGAAATAGAGGTAGGGGTAATTGGAACCAATGCCTGAGAAGGCCCAACTTCTCCATACATTTTGATGACGATTCACAAGAGCTTAGCCAATTGTTTCATGATGGATTATTCAATTTGATTGGGGAGGGAATATTCCAACCTAGGACTGAAAGGCCTCCTTTCCAAGCCCCACAAGCCCCTGGTATCCATGTACCTCCTCATGTCTCATTACAACCTAAGGTCCCTAAGAATGATGGATGGAAGGAGATTGTCCACCCGACAGTTTCTCAACATAATGGCTGGCCCTACTTGTCCTTGCCTTCTCCTCCACCTATTAACGCCATTACCAAAGCTTCCCCTGACCACTCACCAGTGCAATCCTCCTATGCTAGAAATATATTGAAAACAAGATTAGGCCTAAAGGCTCTGCACAACCAAATGCAAATTTAGGAAAGTCAAGAGGTGACATCAGTAATCAAGGAAGGGTTGCAACACAGACTGGGAAATATGGATTTTGAGTTTTATTTTATCTATTGTTTTATGACAAGTGACTTCATGGATCTTTGGACAACATGTTTTATTTTGGATATATGAGTATTATTTTGAAATAATTTCAAGTTTCATAAGCTAAAATTGCCAAAAGTGAAAATTTTAATGGGAGGGACAAGCAGGTGTATTTTTCTTAACTAATAGTTATGTTGTGATTGTTATTATTCTTATGAACTAAAGGGAGTCACAAGGGGTCCTACCTACTAGTTATTATTTATTTATGACCCTTATTTTAATTATTACTCTTCCCCCTAACTAAACTTATTTGATTCTTTTAATTAACTTAACTAATGAGTTGGTTCAACTTCTTCAACCAATTCTAAATTTTTAAAAGCAAAAGGAAAGGGAGAAACTCGAGGAGGATAGAAGCATAAGCATGCTAAGGTTTGCTCTTTGATTTTATGTTGAGATAGTTTAGTTTTCATTCATTCATATATTCATCGGAAGCCTTGATCCTTCTATTAAATATCCTCTAAGTCGTTCCTTCTTAAACATTGTAGAAAAAAAGTTATAGCGAAAATGCCAATGTGTCTCAGATGTAGCAGTGAAACCCCAAGACCTTGAGCCCTGATACCATATGTTAAGAACCAAATATCAATATAGCATAGAAAGAACCTCAGAATAAGTACTCAACGCCTTGAAAAGGAGAGAGCTTCAGATAATAAGCCTCTTCAAGGGGGCAACCTCCTTATCCCACATAAATGTACAATTCCAAGATGATTCAAAATGAAAATGTCTCTTTGGTATATATAGGAGACTAGGAGGTATAATTACAACAATTGAAATAAAGACGACATAAATAAAATAACATCAATAATGTAATATGCCTCAATTAGGGGGTAATGAGCCACTATTTAGGGCTTAACAAAGTTGATCATTGTATATTTGAACATTATTTTAATAAAGGTGATCAATTATTTCTTTTAAAACACATCACTCAATGACAAATTCCACCAAAATATAGATCCCAATTTTTATGGTCCCTATCATGTCATACAATGCATTGGTTAGGTTTCCTACAATATGGATCTCCTAAACCACTGTAAGATTCATCTAGTCTTCCATGTTCCCTATTTGAAGAAGGTTTTGGGATAAATTGCAAAGTGTATGCAAACCTACCATAACTTTTTGAATAAGGTTAAATTTCACTCCAACTAGAAGTAGTATTGAATACCAAAGAGTGTTAGTTGTGTCAGTGCAAAATCAAGGAAGTATTGATCTAGTAGAATGATATGAAACCAGAATATGCCACATGGAACCAATATAAATTCTACAACAATTTACTTACCTTCGTCCTTGAGGAAAATGCTACTTTTGAAGGGGGGGGGGACATTTTACGATCCTAACTAACCCCCTTAATTATATAACTTATTCATCTATGACACCACATTCCTTGAATGACGCCCATTAAATAATTAGTTAGTAGTCACTCCTTGTAAAAACGGGTCCCTTTTATTAATAACTCCCAAATTAGTTGGTCATCCCTTAATATAAGGGGCCCATAGGTAGTTATTATTCTCTGTGGATAAATATATTTTAAGTAGAATCTTTTGTATTGGTTTGTGAATAATTATGATTGCATTTGGAGCATTTGTCTTGCAGGTTTCCCTCATGAAGAGACAAATGAACCTCGATCTCTATTTTCTCTTATCAAATATATATTTCTTAGGGTTTATGTCACTTTTATTTTGTGATGTTGGGTTTTTCTACATATTTTATGTGAATTCTCTAAACTCTCTAGGTTATGTACATTATAGAAGAATTTTGAAATCAACATAGTATTGATAACTTAAAAGGTTAGGATGGTCAATATTGTCACAAATATTTTGAAAATGAGATTTAGTATGGGTGTATCTAGGAAATTCATAGACGAGTTCTTTTTGTCTTCAACCTTAATATTGTCATGAAGGTGAAAAATTATTTTCACTCGTGGCCTTTTAGGAATTGTCTTTTGTTCTTATTTTAGTAATGTTATTTTTTTCCTTACACCACATAAAATAGAGAGGTACTTTGATATTTTGTATTACGATTATATTAATTTTTATTGTTATTTAATTCTCTATTAAACTTGAATTTATTTTTAAATTTACAAGTGATAATATTTTTAATATTATTTTTATTCTAGAATGTGACCTCTTCCTCAATACCCCAATGATTTAGCTAACACTTGGCATCTTTATGCTATGCTCCTTTGAGAAACAATTGTTTTGACTAGACTTTGAAGAAATCTTATGAAGCATATTGTCTTCCATGATGTGTATCTTTTTGTTGTACAATATGTACCCAATAATAGATATGATCTAAATGGGGGAAATACTTTCTTCTATGAGGAAGATAGGATATGGTGCATTGATTTTAATTTTATCATTATAAGTTACATTTTATTTTTATTTACTCTATCTTTCTCCATGATTCCCTAGAGTGTTGCACCCCAAATTTCACAACCATATAATATAAAAAAAATAATAGAAGTCTAAAACATGATTTTCTGCTTATGTAAAATATAAACTTCCATTAATTTACAACTATTTTCAAGTCCATAATATTCTTTGCACTCTCCATTTATTCTTTTCTGAATGTCATAGTTCCAATTGAGCTAACCACAAGGAAAAACATTATATTCTAGGGACCCTATATTTTTTGTTCTCCCAAGTTTCAAAAAGAAGTATAATATGACTTTGACTCATGATCCACCTTAACATTGGACCTTTGGTCAATGCAAATGATCGAGGTGGATATCGGTGGCCACCCACCTATTCAAACTAGCTCCTCTTGACACTTTATAGTTCAACACATCCTTGTGTACTTCCTTGTAATTGTGGGTTCTATACTTTTGGGGTTGTCAAAATCCCTACAAATATTCCAATTTGATACTAGTAGCCTACCACCTAATTGAACTTCATTTTTTTGGATGTTTTCATGTCAACACGTCTTTATGTACTTCCATGGCCATTTTTGGGCCCTAAACATTCTTTTTTTAGCTTGCCATAATCAAACTATAGATGGAGACAAATTTTGACAGAATAATGTGTATTTCTCTAAAATACCTTTCCAATGGGATATCACACGGCTAAAATGAAGGTGGTATGAAAACGTTATGACCCTGGGAAGTTGAGGTACCAACTTACCTAGCGAGCCCCACATATATTTTTGCATTTCACCTCCTAGGGTTAGGTTTTTGGATGTATATGGTCTTTGAATTCATGAGTAATGTTAAAAAATCATTTGTAGCCTCATTGCAATCATTCTTATCAGATGGATGCGCATATAAGCCACTTCTCTTCTCAGAGATAACTACCACCATTCGAGAAACTTTCTTTCAGTTCTGCAGTTTTATTGTTTCAACCTATTTCATTTATTCGGTATAAGTTATTGCTCAATGAATATATGTTTCTTTTATTCATATCTCTTTGTTATTTTATTTAGTCTATTAGTCATGTCATTCCACTTATAAATCCATATCAGTGATATCATAGCGGTCTTCTCTTCATTTATTTTTCCTCGTGCATGTCCCCAAGAAGATCTCGGTACAAGAAGTTGGGACTTGAACCAATCGATCCTTTGCAAGATTGGCTATGTCGAGCCTAAAAAAAACCTATGGGGGATGAAAATAAAGATGATGGAGGAGGATATCCTTTTAAAATGTTGTTGGAGGAATCCCTTACATGACAATGGAACGAAATGATGGAAAACTTTGCACAGATCCTTTGGCAGTTTCTCACATGAGAAGCATGTTCATCAAGCATCCATGCAACCCCCTTCAAGGTACAGGTGAATTATGATATTCCATTTTTTGAAGGCCTAATAGATCTGGATGTTGTAGATAAATGGTTAAATCTACTCTAAGGGTATTTTTTTGTCGACAAATTTTCCGATAGGGAAAATATTACGTTTTCACTCCTCAAGGTCATCCCCCACGTTAAGGCCTAGTGCGATAGTTAGTCTGAGCAAAGGGCCATAGAGTAATATGCAATATTTTTAGTCGCCCCCACATGGGATTCCTTTAGGGATTCCATTAAAGAACAATACTACCATGTTGGAAGCTACGAGGACCAATACACAATATGGACCACCCTGCATCAGGAAAGGGACCAGACATTACAAGATTTCACCAATATTTCCATACCCTCCACACCAAATTGGGTATCAAAGACTCTGAGTGACATATGGTGCTCAAATACCACGGTTGTTTGCATAGACACATTCAAACATAAATGGATTTTATGGACATATCATCATTGAGTATGGATTATAGATATGCTATCAATATCGAGCATAAATTTAAGCAGAAGAGGTGAGAGTTTGGATCTGCAAACTCATCACAGCTGAAGTAGGGAAAAGGAGGTCCCAACCCACAAAACAAGGGAAATATAAAATATGGCTACTCTCAGGATAACCAATCCAAATCACAATACAATAAGGGTAATGAGAATTCAAAGAACGACACAGGAAAATGGTGTGAATACGTTAAAATCCCTTAGCACAAAATTGAAGAATGTTTCTCCAAGAAGATACTCGTGGCTAAGCTGAAATATTATGATTGATATGAATATTCTGACTCAGAATCAAATACAGAAGGAGGAGAGAGGATTATGGATGTTGAACCTAATGCCACTATCGCAACCACCAAAATCCATCCAAGCAAACTAGAAGAATTAAAGGAAGGGATCACCTCTTTCAATCACAGATGTGGGTAAACGAGGATTTGCTTAATTTCATTGTCAATAGCATAAGTGAAAAGAACTTCATCTCAATAGAGGTCATCAAATGGCTAGACATGTCGATGACACCACACTCGTATCCCTATACCATCTGTTGTCTTCGCCAATGAAGAGATCTCCATGTCATCCAATAATTCCATCTACCGTATGACATGAAGCCTTTAGAATATGAGGTATTATGTGATATTTATCCCCTTGATGTTCGTGATGTTTTTTTAGTATAGACATATTTATGGAAGCGACATGTTTTGTATGAGTCTAGGCCTCAAAGTGTTATTATTACTTTGCATAGACAATTGTAAAGGATACCAGAGGTAGCACCTCCTACCGCTATTTATTTAATATCTCCTAAGTAATGCAGTAAGGTCATTTCAAATACCATGAAGTTTGTATTCTTAGTTATCTTGGCTCACAGTAACCAGAAGGTCACCCCCACATCTGGGGCCTCTACATAGAGCCTCTATTTATAGTAGAATCAAGTGTATAGGATTGTGGAAGAGTATAGAGACATCTTCTCCTCACTCACTGGGGTACCGACGCACTACCAAGTCAAGAATCCAAATGATCTAACCCACGATGCACCTCTTCCTAATGGATTATTCTGTTGTCACTCGTTGATGGAAAATGATGAAATCAGCTGCCAGATCCAAGCGTTTCTTCAAAAGGGGTGGATCAGACCCAACTCATCGCCTTTCAGAGGCCCGATTATATTGGTGGAGAAGAAATATAGGACCCGACATATCTGCATTGGTTACAGAGTATTAAACAAAATCACAGTCCAGAACTGGTACCCAATTCCCAGAATTGACGACCTTCTTGACCACCTCAAGGAGGAAAATTTATTCAGAAAGATTAACCTAAAGTATGGATACCACCATCTTCCCATCGAACCAACTGATATATAGAAGAAAATTTTCAAATCTAAATAAGGTATCTTCAAATGGTTGGTCGTGCCCTTTGGCTTAAAAAATGCACCAGCCACTTCCATGAGGTTGATGGATGATGTATTGAGACCCTTCACCAACTCTTTTGTAGTGGTATATTTGGATAATATTATCATCTTCAACAGAACTTGGGAGGAGCACATGCGACATATTCAACAAGTTTTGAGAACTCTGCGGCAGCACAAGCTATATGCCAACTTGCAAAAGTGCTCCTTTGGAATGAAGAGGGTCCAATACTTGGGCTACATTGTTGATGAACATGGGGTACATGAGGACATAAAAAAGTATATTATATCTTGCACTACCCATGCCATTTCCAAGACAGACATCAAGAAGCAAGGTTTATACACCCCTCTTGCTACTCCCGAGAGGCCTTGGGAATCTACCTCAATGGATTACATGTATGGCCTTTCATCCAACAATCAAGGAAATGATTGTGTATTTGTGGTATTTAATGGGTTTTCATAGATGGCCATCCTCATATCCTACAAGAAAAGAACCGCAATGACATATACTACCAAGCTCTTCTTCGAAATCATGTGGGTCCATTTTTGGATACCAAAGACCATCATCTTCGATCAGGACAATAGGTTCCTCACAACATTTTCGCTAAGTCTCTGGTCATTGTTGGACAACAACCTCACTAAGCCCACCTATTTCCACCCCAAAACTGATGGCCAAACAATGGTCATCAATGAGTTGATTGTGCACATCCTATGCATGTACAACTCTAAGAATCTGTGTACATGGGATGAGAATCTTCCCTATGTTTAGCACATCTAAAACAAGTCTCTCCATAGCTCCACTGAACATAGCCCATTTCATGTTGGGCTGGGATTCCAACCCTTGGGTCCCATTGATGTTCCACTATCTTGTGCAACGACATAGGAATAATATTCCCATGTTCAATCTGACGCTGAAAAAGACACCAGATTCATTCAGAGGATTCAAAACATACGCCAATAGGTCCATAAGATTTTGCAGAAATCCGATGCTAAGTACAAGAAACACCATGATCAACACAGGGTACAACACTGGTTTTAGGTGGGAGGCAAGGTTTTGTTACATTTGTAGAAAGATCTCCTTACAGGGCCCCATTGGAAGCCCCGCCGACTATGCTATGAGACTTACACTATAACCAAGGTTGTGGGTAGAAATTATTTTGAGCTCAACACTCCACCCTTCCTTGGATTGCACCCAATGTTCAATGTGGACCTCCTTCAACCATATTTTCCACCAGTATTGGACACCTCAGATATCAAAGAACAACTGACACCAATAGAGCTCAACCATTATTGCATGGAATAGGCATCCACTAATCAAATAGTGGACACACAAGTCAAGGGCACTTGCTAGCAAAGGATCGAAATTTATCGGGTTGTCAAGGAACGAAATTTCCTACACCAAGGAAAGTGGCTCACTTGAGGCCAAATTCCATAGAATTTTCCTCACATGATGGGGAAACTCAACACAATGGAGACCATTAATTCCTAATTGTTAGAATATAGAAGATGGTGTGCTCGTTTTACCATTGACGATGCCCTCGTCACCCAACCACAGGTCGAAGCCTCCCTCCGAGGACCTTAACCTTGACCTGAGAATTCCTCTAGAAGCAAACCCTAGGCTAGATAGACAAACAAAGAGTAGCGCATCAATCCCCAAGGATAGCGCATCACAAAAGACTGATCAGATGTTCCAAACCCTAGACAAGAGATATCCAAGCCAATACTGAAACTAGCTACTGCTGCAGCTTCACCTGCAACCCTCCTCCAAACCTGCACACCAGACTGCAACTGCAGTGCGAACCAACTGGGAAACTGCAATTCTGAGATGCTGTCAAATGAGAACCGGTGCCCTGTATTTATAGTAATCCTGCCAGTTTGCTGGGGCCGACTTCTCCTTCTGGGTATGTGTCTGTTCAATATATTATTATTAATTCTGGCTGACTTCTTCTCTTGGAGGCTAATAGCCTAATATAAATTTTCTTCTTGAGCCGACAAGGCTTCTAGGGTTATTATCCAATTCATTAGGGCTTCTCTTGCTTCCCAGAGTCTTCTATTCTCGTCGGGTTCACATGTAGAGGTAAATACCTCCCGCAACTACCATAATATTAACACTCCCTCCTAGCTAGAGAGGTATTTACAGGTAATGGACTTGAGCACAAAACATATCGCTTACCCGGTAGCATCAATATAGTCATCTAGACTATTTCATGACTAGATCATGAGCATCACCATCACCATCAACTGCATCTTCTCTCGAAACCATACTTCATCTGAGTAGTTAGATATGATGTTGGATAAGTCACTCTCACCATGGAGTGATACAAGAGGAGTAAAAGCTCTGAACTGTTTTCCGTCTGGAAAATCTCTGTTCATCATTCATGTGAATGATCATCTCCAATAATTTGTTGATAGTATTTAAGGCAATTAGAACAAGGATAGAACACCCCTGTGTCTATTCATAGTAGTACACGACTACAATCTAGTGGTTAACTACCACATCAAGTAACACACAAGTACTTGATCAACAACGTATAGTTGCGAGCGGTGAAACACATACATCACAATAGTCCTCATCTTCTGTCATATAGTCTTCATAACAAACATCTGAGAGCATCCTGCATAGAAACAATGTTATGATAAAAACTGTATCATCTGGGCCAATATTTCACTCACGTTTGTGAGATCTGAAAGAATGTCTGCCACCACAGTAGTCTTCATCTACATAGAAACAATGTTATCATAAAAAATGAATCAACTGGGCCAATATTTCACTCACGTCTATGAGATCTGAAAGAGTGTCTACCCTCAGTATAGAATATCAACAATGATCATCTGGGCCAATCTTTCACTCACGTATGTGAGATCTGAAAGAATGTCTGCCCTCAATATATAACATCAATAATAATAATCTCGGCCAATCTTTCACTCACATATGTGAGGTCTGATAGA
>ML777583.1:2585113-2617924 GCA_009831015.1 Picea engelmannii | reverse complement strand
TTCTTCAAATGTCGGGTACTCCTTCCTTGTATTCATGCTTGCGGAAAATGCATCCCATGTCTTGGGAAGACCATTAAGTACTATGTTCACCAATTCCTTTTCTGAAGTGATCTCTTCAATAGCTTGTAGTTGATCTCTTAGCTCGGAGATCCTTACAAAGTAGGATGTTATGTTGTCGCCATCATTCATCTTCATGTCACGGAGCTCATTCTTGAGACTCATAACTTGTCCAATATTTTTGACTGAGAAGAGATTTGTTAGGGCATCCTACATCTTATTTGATGAGTCAAGATGGGAGATGTACGGTATCAGGTGGTATTTTATGGAATCCACTATGATACTCATGGCATTGATGTCAACGTCTTTGAACTTCTCCATAGCTGCAACATTCTGTGGTTCCTTCTCTTCTCCTTCTGTAAACTCTGGCTTCACGATATTTCCTTTCACAATGTCCAACACTTTATTCTTAGCAAGGATGAGGTCAATCCTTATCTTCCATGCTCTGAACTTAGAAGCTCCATCTAACTTGTTCTCAGACTTCATAGAGTTCGTCATGGCTTGCTTGACTTGGTCAAACCCTAGATTTGACCAGAAATCCAAACTTCACGTCTTGGCCTTCTGAGTGTACCAGGAGATGCGTTGGGCTAGGGCGCACTGATCGATCTGGATATTAGGTCAATATCATCAATTAAGGTGCCTCAATAAGAGGTTTAGGGTTTATGTAACTTCTTCTGCTAGTAACCCTAGCTACAGTGTTTCTGGAAACTGCTCCTGCTAGTAACCCCAGCGACAGTTCCTCAACGAGCTCAATATCTAGTGGCTATGTTTCCTTCCAACATTTTAGGATGACTGAAGGGGTGTGGTCCCATAACCTGTTAGAATATAGAATATGGTGTGCTCATTTTACCATTGATGATACCCTCGTCACCCAACCACAGGCCGAAGCCTCCCTCCGAGCACCTTAACCTTGACCTGAGAATTCCTCTGGAAGCAAAACCTAGGCTAGACAACCAAACAAAGAGTAGTGCATCAATCCCCAAGGATAGTGCATCACAAAAGACTGATCAGATGTTACAAACCCTAGCCAAGAGATATCCAAGCCAATACTGAAACTAGTTGTTGTTGCAGCTGCACCTGCAACCCTCCTCCAAACCTGCACACCAGATTGGAACTGCAGTGCGCACGAACTAGGAAACTGCAATTCTGAGATGCTGTCAAATGAGAACTGGCACCCTGTATTTATAATAATCTTGCCATTTTGCTGGGGCCGACTTCTCCTTCTGGGTATGTGTCTATTCAGTATATTATTATTAATTTTGGCTGACTTCTTCTCTTGGAGGATAATAGCCTAATATAAATTTTCTTCTTGAGCCGACAAGGCTTCTAGGGTTATTATCCAATTCATTAGGGTTTCTCTTGCTTCCCGAAGTCTTCTATTCTCATCAGGTTCACATGTAGAGGTAAATACCTCCCGTAGCTACCATAATATTAACACTAATGTGGTAGGATTGACCCAAGTTGATATTGGTGGCAACCCACCTATTCCAACTAGCTCCTCTTAACAATTTTTAGTTCAACATGTTATTCTTTACTTCTTTGTAATTGTAGGTTCTACACTTTTGGGGCTTTCTAAATCCCTACACATATTCCAGGTGGTGAGTGGTGGCCGCCCACCTAATCCAACTGGGTTATTTTGGATGTTTGCATGTCATCACATATTTCTTTACTTTTAGGGAAGATTTGGGGCCCTTAACAATGTTTTTTTGGCTTTATTGTATATGGAGTCACATTTTGATGGAACTATGTGTACTTCTCAAAAATACCTTTCCAAAGAGCTATCATGCACCTAAAATGGAGGTCGTATGCACAATTTAAAACCCCGGGAAGTTGAGGTACCAACTTACCCACTGGGGCCCACATAACGTTTAACGTTTCACCTCCTAGGGTTAGGATTTTGGATGTCTAGGGTTTTGGAATTCATGAGTAATGTTAAAAAGTACTTTGGAGCCTAATTTTAATCATTTTTCTCAGACGGATGCGCATAGCATCCACATCTATTCTGAGATATAGCTACCACCTTTCAAGTAAGTTGTTTTTAGTTCTGAAGTTAAATAGTTTCATCTTATTTGATTTATTCAATAGAAGTTATTGTTCACTGGATATATGTTTTTGTTCTCCGTATCTCTGTGTTATTGTATTCATTTCGTTAGTCAGTTCATTCCACTCATAAATCTGGATCAACAAATCCATGATAGTTTCAAGTGAGGACCCATAGTGCCCTAAATTCCTATTTATTATTATCTTTTTGGATGTCTATCCTTGATAATATATTTCCTATTTTGAATTATTTCTCTTCTTTCCTTCATAGTTCCATTAATCTTCTGAACTTCCTTTGTTGATTTAGCTTGAATTTATGCAATGAGGTATTCATTTATAAATATTTGACCTCCTTTTAGACTTATATTTTTACTTTTTGTTCCATATTTATGGGAATTAAAGCTTACCCTAACATGGAATAATCTATTTTTATGCTCAATTATTTTCCCTACCGCTTTGCCTCAACGAGACAAGTTGTTTCATTTTTTAATTTATTTTGTAGGTATTCCTTCACTAGAGATACAATGTACTCTTCTTTCTCCTATTTTAAACTAAAAATTACAAGGTTCAAGCCTACTCTACTAAACTCAAAGTATAAGTCTATAATCTTATTCAATTCATCTATAATCAGTTTGATATCCAATTTATCTTGCAGAAATTATGAGGTTCAAGAATCTTCTATTATACTCATGGTATAACTTTATAAGCTAATTGGATTCCTCTATGATCTATTTCATATCCAATTTTCCTTCAAGATTAGTTAGCAAAACATGGTTATTTACCTTTTCATTTAGCTCTCTAATTTTGTTTTTCAATTTAATATTTTCTAAATTATTGACCTCTCCTTCTTGGGTTACTTATCTATTTTCTTGACCTTTATTTTCCATTTCTTGTAATTTAGTCTCCATTTCTTACAATTTATTCTCCAATACTACCATTTTATTGTATACAAGTTTCTAAATCTTATATTAAGAGAATTAATATAATTATGAAGAATTACCTTTAACTTTATTTGGAGTCTGACTTCCCTTTCTTCCCTACATTTCTTTGATAATTTTATATATTCCAAAATATTTTATAAGACTACTTAGTTGGAAATCCATTTAATTTTTATTTTTTATAAATGTGGTAAGTTGTTCACATAGAACTAAACAAATATATAAGAAAATAAAAAGTATACACCTAATTAGGTCAAGATTTGTTCCTAGTGATGTATCCACCTATACTATGATAATATATATTCCGTAGATTCATATCATATAATTAATGAACAATTTATTTACCTCATATACATTTTAGAATTCATTTATTATATATATATGTTCTATTATTTTAATTTAATACATTGTTTTTAGATTTATAAAACTAAACTAATAATTTATTATGTGCGATCTACATTAGCCTAATTTGCATTGAGATACTTAATCATAAGGATATGACATCTCTTTGTTAGTGTGATGAGTCATATTTTGTTATCATTTAATATTTTTCTTCCAAAGCCTATTCATTACCCCATATTTCCGGTAATAGTAATTTTTAAGACGGGTCTTCATCAATTTGATATAATAAATACTAACAACCAATAAATTTACCGAGGAAAAGTACAATAAATATATCTAAATAGAATCCTAAGGAACTATCACCTCCACATAAAATCCAAATCAAGGAACTAGGAACTGTCATCTCCACATAAAATCCAAATCCACGTGGTCCTCGTCAATTTCTCCATCAATCTTACAAAACCGCTTCAACAAATAATGATGAAGAATCAAGATCATATGATCAAATGATGAGAATACAAGCCCATGCTCCCTCAATCCTTCTCAACAAACAATATTGACGCTATCAAAATTACAAGCTCCACTCAATCAATGCACCACTGAAGATGCTCCAAATGGTTGATAATCCAACCTAACAAGTTGGGTTTAAACATACAAAGATTCCTACATGTCTCATGAAGACTAATATCATCAATAGTCATATTGGTGCTCACACATATGTGTTAGTTTTCATGAGACATATTACTTCTAATATGTGATAACTAATATCATTGATGGATCGTGTATGCCATCATATATTACTTGTAATATGTTATCATGTTATCACATATTATTAGTAATATGTGATAACTAATATTAATGATGGATCGTGTACACATGTCATATTACTTGTAATATGTTATCATGTTATCACATATTACTAGTAATATGTGATAACTAATATTAATGATGGATCGTGTACACATGTCATATGAAGACTAATATCATCAATAGTCATATTGGTACTCACACATCTGCTAACATGGAAGACCAATATTATTTATAGTCATATTGGTACTCACACATCCACTAACATCGAAGACTAATATCATCAATAGTTATATTGGTACTCACACGTCTACTAACACCAATCATGGATCGTGCACACATGTCATTGCCCATGTTAGAACAATATATTCTTTCATTGCACAATAACATCAAATTAAATTTCGAATTTATGGAACATCGCCCTTTAAACATAACTTAATCCATATTAAACACCATAACTCATGCTACTAAGTGTTTCAATCAACATGTACAACAAGAAATCCAATTGTAATTAATCAATTAGTAAGAATATTGGGGACCATGTGGTTGTACAATTAACCACATTTGTATGAAGTCATCAAACATCTATTAAAGTGTTTTCATGATCGCTTATCCATCAAAAAAAACTCTGGTAGTCATCATTGGTCAAGGATTATGTTTCAAATAAACTCTCGTAGTCATCATTGGTCAAAGATTATCTTTCTTATGTCTCTTCTAAAACTAAATATTGGTATCACTCCCACCATACCATGGATTTGGGATGTTAAATGGATTCCCGCTATCATAATTATTAAGATTCCTATATGGGAAAGAGTCTTATTCATGTTGGCAAAAGGTGGTAGATTTTGATTCATCCTCAAACATAGTCACATGAGTAAATTTCTCCTTCTCATTATCGTCTATATTTGAATCCAAATAAGTCATAGTACTATTGTCAACCAAATTAACAATTAGTGTAAGATGTGATTCTTTGGAGGTTAGAATAATGACTTTTAGTCTTAACCAATGATGATAGTATAACTTCCATTAGGTAATGAAATCTCACCATATGAAAATCATTATCTAATTTGTGTGATAGTTGGTACAAATGAAACAATAATACTCTATTCATTATTTCTGGGCACACCATATACGTATCCCATCTTACACACAATCTAAGACACAATACACCTAATATGTTTCTAAAATTAGGAGAAATCAATGCATAAAGATCTAACAATGCATGAGAATAAGGAACGTCATCAAAATTTCCCTTTATATCATTGTAGACATCGTCTCTACCAAAAAAAAATATGATTAGACATATCATCATAGATCCAAGTAGAATAAGTATGCTCAACATAATAAAGATTGAAGAATTATTTCTTCATAAATTGTAAAATTAGGAGAAAGCAATGCATAAAAAGCTAAGAACAATTTCCCTTTATATCATTGTAGACATCGTCTCTACCAAAAAAAAAAATATGATTAGACATATCATCATAGATCCAAGTAGAATAAGTATACTCAACATAATAAAGATTGAAGAATTATTTCTTCATAAATTGTAAAATTAGGAGAAAGCAATGCATAAAAAGCTAAGAACATGAGAATAAGGCACGTCATAAAATTTTTCCTTTATATCAATGTAGACACCGTCACTAGCCAAAAAATATAATTAGATGTATCATCATAGATCCAAGTAGAAGAAGTATGATCAACATAATAAAGATTGAAGAGTTACTCCATAAATTCATCCATAAGTTTTTGAAAGACTTGTTTTAGGGTTACTTACATCACGTTCATTCGTATAATTCAATCAACAAGTTACCTTAGGGTTACTTCCATCACATTCATTCTTATAGTTCAATCAATAAGTTCCCCATTATTTTTGTTTAGGCAAATCACGTAGGATTCCAACCTCGTGAAGAAAGGCCTTAAACTACTATAACTCATGGATGACCTTGTCCTTCTCATCCATATGAGAAATAAGACATTGATGGCAATTGATATCTACAAGAAATTGGTGTAACCCTCCACGGGGAATTATATTCCTTTTAAATATCAAGCTATTCCATAAGTGCTCCTATTTTTGTCTAAAACTAAGTAGGAGTTGTATACTCCAAAGGGAAAAAATCATTATTAAGTTGAGAAACATGTTCATTTAACTAAACAATGATTTCTTTGTTTAAGGAAGTTTCGTAGGCCTTTCAATGTTTGGAAAGCCAATTTATTTTATTCATTAGAAGTATTGATAATTTTTTATTTAAATATTTTTAATATAATCATAGTTAGGATGACCTTGTCTTTTTCATCCATATGTGAAACAAGTGTTGTATGGTAGCTTCATCTCTGCCAAGTAGATTTGGAAATGGAGATGATAGTTAGCACCTTATAATTATTGATGATGATGATTATTGAAAGATGGAGAGAGACGAGGATTATTGTTAAAAAAATTAAAATTAACAATATGCTAAGTAAAGACTAATTAGAAAAGATCTTTAACAATAAACAAATCAAAGTTTAAATATCTAAAATTAAATGACAATTAAAAAAAATTATAAAAAAATTAAATGATAAAAAAAATAAAAATATTAAAACTTATGTTGAAATTGCATTGAATACATATACACTATAACTTATATCTTTATTTACAATTATTGAAAAACAATATACCAACAAATACATGGCAGGAATAAAGTGATTAATATGAAATAGAATCTTCCCAGAAAGTAATATGAAATGTAAAATGTGAAGAAGATATCTCATAATATAATCTCCTGTAAATGGTGATTTAATAAGTTTTAATGGGATATGTCCTCAAGGGTTTCTCTTATTAATGTCAATTTTTTCAAACCTGTGTGGTGAGTTGTCACTAAACAAAGCATAATTAATGTGCATTTGGAAGGGCGCAGAAGTGGAAGGGATGGAAGGGAGCGATAAATGCTTTGAAACTTTTGTAAACCCGGGTAGAGTGAAGCTTGTGAGTTTGAGGATTCTAGGGTGGAATTGTAGATCATGAAAGTTTTGGGTGCAAGATGTATATCACGAAACACGGGGCATGAGAGTTCGATAGCGCCAACCGGGGAACCCGTGGCCATAAAATTGGCTAATTATGGAAAGGAACGATGGTCGGTCGGACTCATGATGTGAGGATATAGATGGAGATGAGGATCTGTCAGTTTGCAAACCTGGGAACCCGCGATCATAGAAATGTGACTAAGTATAGAACCATAAAGGGATAATAGAGGGGAATAAGAAAAGAGAAAAATGGGTAAGTATAGAATAGGGAAAAGAAAGGGAAAAAATAACTTTATCCCTCATACAACAACATCTATTGTTTGTTTATTAATTCTAATATTTTTGAACTTGTGTAGTGAGTTGTCACTAATAAAAGAATAATTAATGTGCATTGGGAAGGGAACGAAGGTGGCAGGGATGGAAATGATCGATGAATGGTTTGAAACTTTTGTGAACCCGAGTATAGTGAAGATTTCAATTTCTAGAAGTCTGGGGTCAAATCGTAGATCACAAAAGTTTTAGGTGCCATATGTATATCACGAAGCACGAGGCATGAGAGTTCGATAGTGCTAACCTGAGAACCCGTGGTCATAAAATTTGCTTACTGTGGAAAGGGACAGTGGTCATTCAGACTCATTATGTGAGTATATAGATGGAGATGAGGAGTTGTCAATCTGCCAACCCGAAAACCCACAATTATAGAAATGAGACTAAGTATAGAACCAAAAAGGGATAATAAAGGGGAACAAGAATAGGGGAAAAATGCAAGTATAGAAGAGGGAAAAGAACGGGAGAAAAGATATTTATCCCACACACAACAACATTTATTCTGATAATTATGAAGCGACAAAAATAAATTAACTATGGGAGAAACATTCTGAGCTATGTAATATACTTGGTGCTCGACAAAGTGAGGTTCAAGTTTAAAGAGAATTTGTTTATATTTATTTCAATAGTATTCATATTATTATTTTAATAATAATTTTTGTGGTCCAAATGTAAACCATGTTCCAATTAGAAGGGTGTTTTCGGCTCGCAAATTTTTCTCAAACCCATAATAAATAGACAAAAAATATATGACTTAACATTTTTATATGGAAGCATATTCTCAAATATAACAAGCTGTAATATATGCAAAATATTAAACATGGACACGACGTCAACACCTAAGTATCCATGTTGTATATTTTCACTGATTTGTTGTCTTTGTTAGAGGGGTAGTGGCCACAAAACTATGTCCTATTACAAATTATTCTTGCATGTAAAATGTAAGGAGTGAAAGCTGTAGATGTCACAATAGAGTAGTTTTTATTTAAATTGAAGTACTTGGAAGGGAAAAAAAACCCTTATCATGCATTTTTAGTTATGGATCAAAGAGCGTCTTAAATTATTGTAGAAAGAGGTTGAATTCATCTATAAATAGTTGTACGAGCAATTGATTTAATTTAAAAAAAAAATTACAAAATTAAAAAAAAAAATTATTAAACATTGAAAAACACCATAAATTTGCACTCAACATGTTAACTAATATGTATCCATGAAAAGTTATTTAAACTTTTTCTAAGATTAAAAAAAATTAACAAAACAATGTAAAACATTGTAAAACACCATAAATTTGTAAAATGTGGGACCTTTAAAGAAGTCCCTCAAATAAAAGTAAAATAGATATAACAAAAAATAGAAGACGTTTTTAAATTTTCTTGTAAAAAGATAATTCTTGTGAATGGACGAGGAGATGGATTTGCTCACATCCATCATAGGAGGGCTAATGATATCTCATCACATAAAAATTAAAATAAAATGATCGGCATGAAGAAGAGAACTTTGACACTATGATACATGGGCAGGAAAAAAAATATAATGATACAACAACCTCAAATATTTTATATTCATATAAACTAAGTTACAAAATACAATTGAGATTATTTCCCAAAATAGCTCTCTTGGAATTTGTAAGAAAATATATGGTTCAATACATATTATCTTAAATTTAAATGTGTTTTCCATAATGTTTGGGATTGGGGCTCCTGCAGACCATAAAGAAAATATGTACAAGAATAAAGCTTGTAGAAAGAAGAAAGTGGGCGATGGAAGATAACAAGACCTTGCAAGAAGAAAGAGAAAATTGTTAGTCCTCGGTTAATCCTCTCTATTTAAAGAGGTAGAGTAACTAGATGAAGAGATTGATAGATAGAACAATGTGATCAATATGAAATTACTATGATGGTATCTCATGCCTTGTCATTTGCTCGCTGATGTCCTTTAATGTATTTCCTCAGTAGTTATGGGATCCGTCTCAAGCGTCCTTTTCCCTTCATTAGTAATCTTGTTGACAACATTTTTAAACCACTCCTCAATGTAGCTCCTCATGGGCACCACATTGATTTCATGCTGGATTTGTATATTGAAGAATTCACTTTCCAAGTCCCTTAGATCAATACATATGTTGTGCAATGCTTCTTCAATATATTGGTTTTTAATCAAATAATCAACTAGCCAGTTTTTCGCGTCATCTTCACGATATTCAAGAATGCCATAGAATTTTTCAAATGTGATTCCTTTATAGATATCAACTTGTTCATCAAATGCTTGCTTGGTTAAAAACAACGATTTGAATCTCAATTTTGGGTCTTGGAATTCATTGGTGCTTCCAGCTAGATCTATCTTAGCTAGCTTCTTGAATAGTTTATCTCTTCTAGATATGGCCTGGATACATGCTTGAATGATACCATTCAAGTTTTTTACTTTTTCTTTCCATCATGCATTTAGTTGGTTTATTCGATCCGAGGAAGGGAGATCCTCCTCTCTTCTTCTCAATTCCTTCATACTAGTAACTTTAACACCAAACGATACAACTGCATCGAGGTATAAATGTTGTTTTTTTTTCAAATATGCTTGCAAATACTCATGAAAAGCATGCGCTCTTGTTCCAAAAGAGACCATACTATTTGACATCTCCCAAGCTTATGTTATTAATTCCATTCTTCTCTTTATATTCTTTTCCACATAGCCTCGAGATGATGTGAGAAGGATTGTTGATCCTTTTAACTTTGTTTCTAGTGTGGTAGGCTTGACCATTGCTAAAGGACTAGCCAACAGTAGAAGGGACATTCGAGCTCCCTCCAATTCTTTGATTCGCTCATTTAACCTGACGTTCTCTTCTTTAAGGTCATTAATAGAGTTGTCTAGAGCATATTCAATTGCTCGATGTATCTCAGAAATATGGGAAGGGAGCATGTTCCGTAGGTTAATCTCTGAACGATATTTGTCTTTCTTATTCTTTACATCTCTCTTTTTAATAACCAATCTTTTGGATTCGATGTAAAAAACAATGCTCTCAAATGAAAAAGACTCTTCTTCGTCGAAGGTATCGGTCTCAATTATTTCCATCTGAGGGTTTTGGAGAGTAGTTATCTCTAGCTAGTTATCGTCGGGGAACAATTTTTCAATGTAAATATCTAGTTACATATCTTTGAGGGAGAGATCATGGATATCACTTTCTCCCCTTGGTCCCTCCTCTTCTTGCACAATTTTTTTTCATTTTTTGCTTGCAGGAATTTTATGAGTAATTTCAATTTTTCTGGACGGAGGGTTCTTATCTCGTCCTCTGCCTGAAAAACTATCTTTGAATTTATTACTTGGGTAGGTCATTTCAGCGTTTCTCTGAGATGTTGTAGTCTTGGGTGTGGCAGTCGGGGATTGGGAACTTTTCTCATGGAGACCTTTTCGTTTCCAATTGTATGACTCATTGGTGTTGAGTATTGTCTCTAGGTCATCGATGTCATAAGAATGAATTTATGAGGGGTTATATTCGTCTTCATTCAAGTTAATTTTAATGAAAGAACTGTTGAAATCAACAACCAATAGGTGTTCTACAAAAATACCATTACGGTCGAACCTTTTTACTTTTTGAACATATTTCAAATTGGGGATGTGGAAGTGGCCCAAAAATTCATCAATCTTGTTCATATTCCCAAATATGAAACCCACAACTTTCCAATGTAGAGGCATGAATTGATTTTTTTTCTTTTCATGGAAAAAATGCAACCAATAGGTGTATTTCCTTTCTATCTTAGCAAGAAACATTGTATGAGATATGTGGCATGGAAGGAAGGAATGGTTTTCTTTGGATCCAAAAATACTTATAACATTATAGTTCTCCATTTGTTCTAGTGTACCCTTCATATCCAGGAACTTTCTCTCCTGGTCAAACATCTGGGGGAAATCCTTTCCAAATATTAACCCTTTAAAAACTGAGAAAAACTCATTAAAGACTTCATAAAAATGTTGGGAGGCCTTGTCTCTCCATAATGTCTGGTACCAGAAGGTTACTGGGTCAAATTGGAAATTTACCTTCTTATAGAGAGATAATCTAGGGAATGGACAACAATGCACTGTCGTAGAAATTAAATAATATGACATAAATAATTTCTTCTTCCTTTTGTATTGCAATAATTGGGAAGAGATTTCAATCGAAATAAACTTTCCCCAATCGAAGATGGCTTGTTCCTTCAAAGTAAAATATAAAATATACATAATCATCCAAGAGATGTTGGTTGTAATTTCTTGTCTCGTTATCCTCGTGAAAATCCATGCAATTTCCCGAAAAGGGTTTTTCAATGCAATAACCTATAATCTGGTGATTTCCTCGGGGATGACCATTGGCTCCTCTAAGAACTATAGTAAGAGGTCCAATATATTGTCATGCTTCTTTAAAAACTCCCTGCAATCCTTTCCCTTGAAAGTAAGCATTGGCTTGAGAAGTCTTAACATATTTAGAAATACTTGAGGAGATAGGCAGACTCGGGAATTGTCCTGGAACTAGATAATCCGTTCATTCAGAATATAATTTTTGGTGCACTAGGTTACCTACTCCTTATAGTAAAACAAATCAGTGACACAGCCGTATCGCACAATTCTAGACATCCAAATAACTTCCTTCTCGGTAGAAGGGCATGAGTAGTAGTAATAAGCTCTGGACCACTGAAAACTCTAGTTCTCGCGCCTGAAAATATTCAACGTATTTCCATAGAAATGTTATCAAGCTACAACCATAAGGTGATGAGAATGTTCCTTTTCTCTTGATAGTATTTAAAATGAACGCTCGAGGATGATAGTATAATATTTCATAAATCTTGGTTTAATGTGTTTTAATGAGAGATTTCCTCGGTGTTTTCTCTTATTAATGCAAATATTTTTGAATCTGTGTGGTGAGTTATCACTAATAAAATCATGATTAATGTGCATTGGGAAGGGTGTGAAGGTGGCAAGGATGGACGGGAGAGAAAAATGATTTGAAACGTTTGTGAGCCTGGGAGCCCAATAACTCATGAATCTATGACAACAGGAGGTGAAAAATAGACTAAGTATGGAAAGGCGGGGCATAATACCTTAAAAGGACTAAAATCAACGACATTTTTTCCCAGTTTACGATCCACAAAAAAAAAAAATTCAGATCCCATAATAGTCACCTATGGCAATTTGATAATAGGGAGGTTGATTTGGTAGATTGAACTATCAGTCAGTTCAAGCGTCTGGGGTGCATCTGGGGTGCCTTTGAGAAAAGATAATGCTTTGATGAAGATTCGTTTGTATTGCAACATGTGACAATAATTGTGTCTTGATAGTATTTAAAATGAACACTGTAGGATGATAGTATAATCTCCCATAAATATTGGTTTAATGCATTTTAATAGGAGATGTCCTCGAGATTTTCACTTATTAATACCAATATTTTTGAACCTCTGTGGTGCATTTTCACTAATAAAAGATTAATTAATGTGCATTAGGAAGTGTGCAAAGGTGGTGGGGATAAACGAGAGTGATAAATTCTTTCAAAATTTTGTGAACCCCGGAGTCCGCGAACCTGCGATCTGTGACAACAGTAGGCAAAGAATCAACTTAGTATGGAAAGGCGTGGCGGTCATACAGACTCAGATAGACTCATCATAGCTAGTGTGAAGTTTGCGAGTTCGAGGAGTCTAGCTTCAAATTGTAGATCAGAGAAGTTTTGGGTGGAAGATGTATATCACAGAATACTGGGAATGAGAGTTCGACAGCGCCAACCCAGGAACCCACGACCATAAACATTAACTATGGGAAAAACATTCTTAGCTATGGAATATACTTGGAGCACGACAAACTCAAATTCAAGTTTAAATAGAATTTGTTTATATTTATTTCAATACTATTCATATTATTTTATTTTAATCATATTTGTGTGGCCCAAATGTAAACCATGTTCCAATCTGAAGGGAGTTTTCGGCGCACAATTTTTTCTCAAATGCATAAGAAATAGACAAAATATATGACTTAACATTTTCATATGAAATCATATTCTCAAATATGACAAGCTGTAATATATGCACAATATTAAAGAGGGACATGATGTCAAAACATTTGTAGATTATAGTGGGCTAGCACAATGTTTCATTCTTACTGTGATGATGCCTTAAAAAAACTAAAATAACCAACAATTTTTGCCAATTCAAGATCGACACAAAAAAATCATAAGATCCCATAATATTTTCCCATTAATGTGTTTTAATGGGAGATGCTCTCGATCTTTCCACTTATTAAAGAAAATATTTTTGAACCTGTGTAGTGAATTGTTACTAGTAAAAGAATAATTAATTTGCATTGGGAAGGGTCAAAGGTGGCGGGGATGGAGGGGAGCGAAAAATGCTTTGATGATTTTATGAACTCGGGAGTTCGTGAACCTGTGAAACTTTGAATAATTGGCTAAGCAATAGACAAAATATTTGACTTAAACTTCTTATATGCAATCATATTCTCAAATATGACAAGCTTTAATATGTGTACAATGTGGATAGAGTATGCAGATTAGAGTTTTGTAACCATACCTCTCAGTCTCTGGAACTTGCACTATGTTGGACGTTTCACTTGTACTTGTCGATAGTTCTTCTGAACTAAAAACCATGTGTTGTAAATGACATAAACATATTTACGATGTCATAGTAGAATAAATAACTGAGGGTATTTTTTTCCTAAACATATCAAGAACATAATCTATGAATCTTTACCTTTGGCCTTGTCGTTGTGTTGATGTTTACGATGATTGAATATTCATGCCCATGTCACTTTTCCAACCTTTTATAATACAAACATGTGTACATCGAACATGATAGCAAACAAATATGCATATGCATTATATATTGTTCATAATTGATATGGATGTACATTAGGAACATGCATTGTATTTGATTTGGTAGTACTGTTGGCATAAATTTTGGAATATTATACTCCATCTTCCTCAGCGATGGAAGATAAGGCTTCATCCTCATGTTCAATCAGTCTGTTTTTTTTTCAATGTAGAAATGCGGAAAAGACAATGGACATGAAGGCATGTTTCTACGTAAAAAAACATGTAAAAAAGATAGAGTACAATTTTATTTATTTCAAGGTAGAAACATAGAAAATAGAATTCACATCAAGATACGTTAATATATAGGAAGATATGCAGTATCTAATAAAAAAATAAAGATTTGCAAATCAGTAGAATAAATATAAACAAAATAACTGAAAAACAATTGGGTATGGAATATGGGTAGAAGTATGCACCTTTGTATGTTTTATTCTACATTTCTGGTTAAGAGTTCTTTGTCTTGTCTAGTTTTTCTGTTTGTTTCAATAAAGGAAAGTACAAAACAAAATGAACATAAACGTAAGGGAAAAAAAACTAATATGTACATATAGTAAACTAGAATCAAAGGAATAGAGTAACAAATAGTGTTAGAAGCATGTACCATTTTTTTTCTTGATCCATGCCTGTGTCTATATAGAAATATTTTTCTATCCAAAATCAATTACAAACGAGGAAAAACTAAGAAGTTGAATGATTCTAGATGAATAATAAAATAAGAAGTTAGCCAAATATACTTTGAGACATAGAAATATGATTTTGCAATATGCTTGATGTATATTTCATAATTCAAGTACAATACTAATTGTATTGTGATCAAACTAGTATGTGTCTAAGATAAAGAGGTTGTATTGTGAAATGGGCACATTTGACCATACATGGTCAATAAGTGTGTTTTGTACATGGTTTATCTTATCCAAAAGAAAGGAGAGACTGTAATTGTACATGTAGGTTTCCAATTCTTTTGTTCTGGAATTATTTTGTAGCATGTCAATATTGAGTCTCCTAGAATGATAATGGTTTTCTTCATATGTAAATTCTCTAATGCATTTAAAATAACATTTAGTATGTTGGAAAATGTTGCATGCAGAGAAACATAGAGTATTACAATTTTTGAGTCATAGAAATGCATATGCTCCAAAATGTTTACATGTTTTTTCACTAATATCATCACCCCATGTGTAATGTAACTTGATATGCAATTGTGATTTGGAAATTGTTTGTTTTTCATGCATAATGTCATGTATATTTCCTGCAAGAAAATATCAGATTCCATTGTGTCATAGTCGTTGAGTATATCATCCATATGTGCATGTAGGTTGTGCTTGCTAAGTGAGAGAATTTACATAGATGAGTTTGTTTGTATGGATTGGTAATCATATTCTAGATTCCATTTTGCACTAGCCCTAAGGCGTTGCATCTCAATATCAAATTTATGTTTGAATTTGAAGTTATATTTTGTAAGACCGCTTAGAAAATACAAGGATTATATACTTTTGACATGGGACAACGTTGTGTATACAAGTCCATGTATTCAAATTCCAGCAGGGTCGAACATAACACTATCAAGTTTTAGCCCTTGTGATCTGTGGACTGTATGTGCACATGCAAGTTTAATTGCAAACCGTTTTCGAATCTTCAGTCGACCTATATTTTCTGATGTCAGTAATGGTTTTGATATTCACAACATCGGTGTCCAATCTCACAAAGTGTTTGAATTATATAGATAAGTTAACTTGTTTTCTTGTCAGTGGCCAATACGCGACTCATGGAACATAATCCATAGCACATCAACCTTTTTGGTTTTGGTATAACTTTTGAGTATTCCCTCTGCACCATTCACCAAGCCATCCTGTGAATGATAGTTGCAGGCATATATTTCAACTAGGATGTATAATGTTAGGACAAGTTGCAAAGGAAAAGTGGTTGTATGTTGATGACATGGTACATATCCATGGTTGTGTTCTTCAAGGTCAATTGAATTGATGATGATATCATCATCGGGCATGAGTGATATCATGTACCTGTTATGAATTGCAACATCCTTATTCATGTAGAAAAGGTAAGGGAAGTCTGGTTCTATTGGTGTGGTTCACATGCACCTTGAATTGATATATGTTAATTCATCACATGGTTGGTTGTTTGTCTGCATTCTATTCATAATTTCAATAAATGTTTCATCTGTCTTATGCATTATAGTCTATAATTCAAAGAATTTTATATTGTCTTTCCATAAGTCATGCGTCATTGTTTTCATATTGACCATAGGTTGTTCAAATATCAAAGAATCTTGGATGGGTTGCACCTAGTAAAGATCCCCATAGAATATCATGTCAATGTCCCCAAAGTATTTGGTGTGGACATGTTTTATGTTTCTCAGTCAGTTTTCGATGGAATATAAAAAGCAACATCCAATCAAGTTGTAGTTCGTCATAAAGCTTAGACAAGGTATCTAACATTTCCTTGTTAAGTGGAAGAAAATGTGACTTGTTAAAAGGCATTGAAAATGCAGAGTGAACTATTGTTCCACCTACATTATATGTAGTTTTTCCTGTGTATGAAACTATGATCCCATTTTATTTCATAGGGTCAGTAGAATTGTTTGAATCATAGATTCTTATAAGCATTTGGAATAGTGCTTTCGCTGTGAATGTCTTACCTGTTTTTGCCCCATCTCTATGGAACAAGTGCACAAGAGTGTGCATGTTTAAGCGTTTTTTAATTGCAATGTCCTTTAGAATTTATTGTTGTTCTTGATTCAACAATTGTATGACTCTATAGTATTCATTATTTTCAATAAATAAATGATGTTTTGTGACTTGAAATCCAAGATTGATACATTTTTCAATGGTAACTCCTCGAGGACAAGGAAAATTTGCTTGCAAGTCATAGGACTCACAGAGACTTCTAGTTGTTTTATGATTTGTCAATTTCTCATCAACATTGTCAGGTTTTTGTACTTCATGAACTACACTTTCTAAATCACCCAATGTTGGATTAACATTGTATGTAAATCTAGATTCATTGGTTTGCACTATAGTCTCATAAGCAATATATGCAGCTTCCGAGGTAGGGAAGTTATGTTTTAACGTGCTTTCATTTTGATCAAATGGAATGTACAAAAACATTTTTTCTCTACAATAGTTTCCATAGTTAGTGTGTTTGTTTTATTTGACAAAGCATATTACATTTGATTTTTTTCTGTTTGATATGGGTGTACCATTTTTTTTGTAATGCTATACGAACTCTGCTAAGAAGATATTCTTAATAGGATATGGACGCTGGAGGTAATAATCAATAATAGAGCAACATATCACTTCCTCTGAATTAGCAAGCTCTTGTTATAGAAAATATGGTGGTTTAATCACAAATGTCTGTTTCTCAAGTGGAGATGTGTTTATGAAGACACATTCCCTTGAACTGCAGTTCAGAGGAAGGGAAGGCGCAATGTGGACTGCTTGTTGAGAAGACATTGGTTGAAGATTAAGTAATGTATTTCCAAGTGTATGTATCATTTTCATAGCATCAATATGACTTTTTTCATGTTCTTTGCGTATTCTTCTTAATGCACTTGTCATAGATTTGTCAACCTTTGTCATGTACGAGGTACAATATGATGTTGCAACATATGCATTGAGGACATATTGTGCATCTGTATTTGCATTCCACATAACTAGCATGTCCTTGGAGAAACAATTGTTCCAAATATGTGAAAGTTTTCGGTTAAGGAAAATTGTTGGTTATTTAAGTTTATATTGTATGGATTGGATGTACTCATCTTCTGTTAGATTTAGCTCTACCAAGAAGTCTTTGAATCTCATTAAGTCATCAAATTCTTGTTTTTATAGAAATGAGAACAAAGATTTAGATTTCTCAATGAGAACATTCTCCTCTAAACTAATTGGATTAATGATTCTTGTTGTTCTCATTGCTGGTAGAGAGAAGTTGATCTGCAATGTGATTTTTTTAATTTTTTAGAGCTTCTTGTATGATAATGTCTATGAACTTTTCCAATTTCTAGATCCAAATGACTTTGTTGCATATTATGTATTTGTCCAGAAACTGATCGATCTGTGAGTTGTTGTCATTTCCATAGACCGATGCACCCTCTATCCATAACAATGCAAGGTCATTCCCACTCCCTCTATTTTGGAATTCAGTCACAAAATAGTAGTCTGATATTTTTTCAAATAATGTTTCATCATGACATATCAATTGCCTCAACGAATTTATTCTATTTCTATACTAACAAGTACATGTCACTAGGTATTTTCTTATGAGGCACTCAATGTCATCATTTTCAAATGTATTAGTTTGTTTTTTCCTTTTCCTAATCCTATACAATGCATACATTGTAGCCACCAATGGATCCCAGTCATGCTATGCACTTGTAAATGTGATGAAAAAGGTTGGGGGTCCCAATTGTCGAATCATTGAAAATACAGTTTTCTTGTTTTGTTCCAGTAGTGATGAGAGATGTGAATGTTTTTGAAATCTATGTATCCAATATCAGATTTTAGGATTTTTTCTAGGTTTTCTTTGCACTTCATATCTTTGGCCAATAAATTTCTTCCTTGTAGATAGCCCTTTTTTATTCACACCCACATGCAAGAGAGAACTTTCTCAATTATAATGAGTATGTTTTGAAAAAAAAATAAAATATGTGAGAGGAGAAGTCACCGCTTGAATGTAGTAGTTCCCATCAAATTATTTTTTGGTATCTTAATTATTTTGTGATGTCACTAGGACATGGATATCCATAGAATAGTGTTGGGGAGTTCATTTCCTCAGCAAATTTGTCCTTGAATATTCCAAGTGGACGTTTCCCTTCAACAGGTGCAATTTCGAAAATGTTGTCTTGCAATTCACAAATGTGTTGCGAGTTAGTGAATCCATGTATCAATGTTTCAGCTAGGGATGCTTATAGGGACTAAATTTTGTTCATGGGTTAATTTTCCATGGATTTTTCAAAAAAAATATTCTCTATTCTAAAATTCATTCGCCCAAATTCTATAGGATAAAATTATTTTACCTTAACAATCGCCAAAATTTTATACAAACTATATAAAATCCTTAGAAATTTGAATATTTTTTCAAAAATATCGCCAAACATTTTGTAGTTGGCATATGAAGGATTAATAAGATTCGCCAATGATTCTACATTTTAAAATAAATTTCCATCCTTAAAATAATCCTTGGTTTCAACACGTCTTTCATTATTTAATTCATCGCTTGTATCAAATTCACTAGTAGTGTCAAAAGTATGTGTAGAGTTTCCATTTCCTTGTTCAAGAACATTGTTCCAATTGTCATTTATACATATGTTTTGTTCTTTGTACAGGGCCCTTGAACATAATTGCTTTAATTCTTTCATGACAACATGCACACGCACTTTACCTGTCTGGTATGCATTCTTGTATTGCAAACATCTTTTGAGAGCTAAACAATTTCCATGTATCGCTAATGAATTATGTGAGGGATTTTTCCACAACATATACTTGGACAAGCACATTAATAATTGATCTTGTTAATCCTATTTTGGGTCGTTTATAGCCTTAGGTCATGATTTGTGCAAATGCAATTCGCAGAGATATGAGTCTCTCTTCAAGTTCTGTAAGTGTACTTACATCTGGTAGTGGTGTGTTACATCTTATTTTGGTCAGGGGTTGCAAAGTGTGGTAGTTTTCCATTTTGAAGTGATCATTTGCATGGAACACAAATATTGCCACTGAAAAATGTTGTATCATTTAGTGTTAAGTTAAGGTATTATTTTTGCAAGTCAGGGGGTGTTTTTTTTTTAATTCAATTGCTCACAAATCACACATGCAATGGAAGGAGTGTCTTTAATTTTCTTCATATAGATTGGTTTTGCATCTCTCTTCCCTAGAAAAGCATGCATAGTAAGTGTTTGTTGGTTTTCACTGCTACCATTGCATGGTGTTGGATCTAGGCCACAATATGGGATTTTTTCCTCTCATATAGTATCATGAACATTGTGGGATATGTAGTTGCACTTGTATCTCTAATGTATCCTTTTTTTCAACATGTTGTAGGTTAACTTATGGTTGCCACTCCAAACTAGTTTCACTTTTTTACAAGCCATGTTGAAGGTGGAATCAACATTTGTTATGAGCATTTCCTCCTCACCATATAGATGGTGACAACGGTGATGTTCTTTGTCACTGGACATGTGATGTTTGTGTTCACCAGAAAGTGTGAAAATGTGATTAAGTTGTGAACGCACAATTATTTTTAGGTTGTGATATGTGAGTTTTTGTTTCTTGGTCAAGCTCCCTTTCACCTCATGATGACTGGTTGTACAACCTAGAGGTCTAGAAGGAAGTGTAACAATGTATTTTTTTCTCTCACGTATGAACTTTTTCAATTTGTGATAAGTTAGTCTATGTTTTTTGTTTAAGATCTATATGACCTGATGACAATTGGGATGAGTTCATTCTGATTAGATAGCATGTGACTCTTATGCAGATTCGATGTGGTGTGGGTGGAATGGTCAGTGGATCTTGAATGAGAATTATTTCCTATCAAAGGTTGATAATGGATGTGTGACATATATTTTTTCAACGATATGATGTCAATTTCTCAATCGTAGTTTGAATCAATACAGTAGGAATAGATAGTACCATCTGATAGGGTTCATGAGACCTGAATATTTACACTGAATATGATAGATATCCATTGTAAACAGAATGTGCTACCCTCTACATTTGCTTTCTCATATGTCATTTCCTTGTTTACAAGGTATAGTTTCCAACTTAGAATTATCGGCATACTTTCTAGGACATATGGTAAAAGGTGTAGATGAAAGCCGTTAAATGCTTGTTGACTTCCACCTATAATTTCATTTCAAAAGGATTTCACAGTGTAAGGGCACAATGAGTGCACATCAAATTATGTTGCTATCAAATAGAAAATTGAATTGAATAGACTATCTCCACAACTAGATGCAATAGTTGTCGCTATGTGCAATCCATGGGATTGTATATGATGCATAATTCATTTCCAATGTGATTGAAGGTATTTGGAGATGAGGGACAAGTAAATATCAGGTTGATGCACGAGCATCGTCAGCACATCAAGCGAGCCAGCGCAGAAGCGGAGGATAACTGGACAAGCCAACACAAATTTTGAAAATGCTTTGGGACTGTTGCACAAATCTTAAATGAGTCATTAAAAAGAGGCGCTTTTGTATATTGTAATGGACCTTGAGCGAATAACTCTTGTCCTTTAGTAGATAGACGACATTTAATAGACTTAATGCAGTTAGATAGGAATTTAATTTTATATTTGATAGCTTTAGAGTCCAAGAGGGAAAACAAATATAGGCACCCTCATTGTATTATGGTAACATTAGCCTGAGCATAGAAGAAAAGAAGCAAGAGAGCATGCCGATAGCTATATGAAGAACACCCCATGTACAGGCATTTGAATTAATAGAAGAAAGGTTTAATTCAAATTCATGGTTTGTGTTGTTTCTCTGTGTATTGATGTTATGATCATGAATGTTTATTTCATGTTATGCATTTTCTTTGATCTGATGTGCATATGATTTCATAGTTGAGTTGAATTCCAAAGGAGAGGAGGAATGAGTTTCAATTATTTCTCTATTTGAGCCATAGGATTCCTGCAAGGAATGCAATCGAATTGTCCACAAGGAGTGCATTGGCATAAGGGTTCAATTAGAGATAGCTTTTGTTCTCATTTCCTCAAAGGTGTAGTTGGGCACAGGAGCCGTGCAAGGAGTGCGCAGGCTGGTTAAAGGTCTCAGGGTTGCGAACCTGAGAAAAAGATTGAAAGAATACTGTTGCAGGTGTGCGCAGAGTCAGGGGAGGTTGAACACTTGAAGTGTTTGTAGAGTTTCCACAATGAGTGCAAGCAAAGGGTTCACATTTCTAAGAGCCTGAGTAGCTGGAAAAATCTCACGAGGAGTAGAGCCTTCGAATCTATTGGAGGACCGCACAGGAGGTTTCACACCAGGAAATCCTCAGGGAGGAAGAAGCGACGGTCAAGATCTTGTGGAGGAATTCGTAAAAATCCCATCAACCATCAGATTTAGCAGGAGTTGCAATGGGGTTAAGCCCTAGTAAGCAGAGGAGAAATCCCGGAGGAGTCATCGGGATATTGAAGTCATCGGGAACTCCGAGAGTGAAGAAAGCATAGCATCAAGAATCACGATCCACGATATCCTGACGAGCCCAAAACTGTCCATCGTGTGGGATGTGTGTCAGGAGATTTCGAGGAGTCGGGGTTCCGAGCATCAGATATTTCGAAGGCAGGAAACTTTTGCAGTTTGAAATCGTGAAACGCGATATTCCGACGGAGGAGTTGTGTGGGCCATAGCAGGAGATAGTGGAATACAGGTGGCGTAATATCGGGGATCGGGAAAAGGCAAGTCTCGAATCCATCGACATCAGGATTCGTGATCTCTCAAATTCCAAAATCCCGATAGAAGTGACAAGGAGTGAAGAGATAGTTCACGCGTACATCGGAGTTTTGTGGCATCATGTATCGGGAGTCATAAAATCATAGTGCTCGACATCGCGAGTAGCGATATCTCGATAAGGAAAAATCCCGACAAAGTAGAAGTCCCGACAGGGGAAGATAAAGTCAGCGTTGACTGGCCATCGGGTCTCGGGGATTCGAGAGCCCAGTGATCGACAGTGAACTTGCGAAGCCGCGAGTTCCGATCCTCCGATAAGTAAAGAAAGGGGGATCGCATAGAAGAGAATCTGTGGGTGCAGATTTCTCGATGGGGAAATAGAGGAACCTTGGTGTTCTTCGGGCCGAAGAGAGGAGAAGATCCTGTGTGAGAGGGAGTTCCTGCGGGTGCGGCTACGCTAAGAGTGGTATCAGAGCTTGAATATTTCTTTTCTTTTTGTAGAAGAGAAGGAAATTCGCCATGCCGCCCAGAAGAGAAAGACAGTCACCTGATCTTGAAGATAGGGAGGTGCGAAGAAGAGGCAGGCATGTAACAAATCCAGAAATGGAGAGACAAATGAGAGATCTCTGAGAAAGACTCGAGGACATGGAGACAGCGCAAAGACACATAGTTAGTGCGGGGGATTTTAGCGACTCAGAAGATGAAGTTGAAGTTGAACACGACGAGGAAGTTTCAGCCAAGGATGCAGCCAATGAGCGTTTGATCAAAGATATCGCAAGAATGGGTGTGAAAGTGAAGATGGACATTCCAGTTTACAAGGTAAACTTAGATGCAGAGGAGTTACTATATTGGATTAGAGCTCTGGATACTTATTTCGACTATGAAGATGTCGAAGAAGATAGGAAAGTCAAGCATGCTGTTACGCGCTTGAAAGGACATGCAGCATTATGGTGGGATGAGCTACAAGATGACATACACTACAAGGGCAAGCAGAAGATCAAGAGTTGGGATCGAATGATTGCAAAGATGAAGGCAAAGTTCATCCCAAGAGACTATCAAATTACTCTGTTCAGGAAGATGCAAAATCTGAGATAGAAGTTGATGACAGTGAAAGAATACACTGAGGAATTCTATCGACTGAACATCAGAGCAGGTCATCAGGAGAGCGATGATGAGAAGGTTGCTAGATATCTGAATGGTCCGAGATACGACATTCAGGATGAATTAAGCATGGTTACCATCATGACGGTGGAGGATTCTTATCAGATGGATCTGAAATATGAGGAGAAGCTGAGCTGTAAGCAAGTTCAGCGAGGGCGAGGCAGAAGTCAGCCCAGAGGCAAAGCAGTTGCCCAGGACAAATACCAAAATCCCAAGGAGGAATTGAAGAAACCTCGGCGTAAATTTGAAGGAGGTGGAACCTCACAGCGGGGGCCATATGTTGAAAAGAGAGGGCAACATAGAGAGCAGAGCGGAGGATATGCTGACGCAAGAACTTTTCCTCGTACTAGAGGTAGAGGAAGAGGAAGAGGTGGAGTAATCACATGCTTCACATGTGGAAAGAATGGGCACAATTCATACGAGTGTCCAGAGAAAAAGAAGGACATTGGAGAAGCTCACATCACTGAAGCACAGAGGCGGGATGTTGAGGCAGAGGATGCTGAAGGCGGAAGGTCATTGATGATGCGTAAAGTCCTTTTGACACTCAAGAAGGAGGTGGAAAGTTCAGTCCAAAGGACCAGACTTTTCAGAACTGCTTGCAAGACCAAGGACAGGGTGTGCAAGGTCATCGTAGACAGTGGTAGCACGGATAACCTCGTATCTACAGAGATGGTAGAGAAGCTGGAGCTGGAGACGACTGATCATCCAAGCCCATATAGAGTTTCGTGGTGACAGAAAGGACACCAGGTAACTGTTACTAAACAATGCTTGGTTGAATTCAAAATAGGAGGGTATAATGATAAGATTTTATGTGATGTTATTCCCATGGATGTATGTCATCTATTGCTGGGTAGACCATGGAAATATGACAGAAATGTGATTCATGATGGGTGAATGAACACATATGCCCTAGAGAAGAATGGGAGAACCCATATGTTGCTTCCGATAAAAGATAAGGAGGTGAAGCAGGAAGTAAGAAACACAGTACTTCTCATGAGTGGGAAGGAACTTCTTACAGAGGTGAAGAAGAAAGAAGATCCACAATTCTTTGCTGTCAGGAAACTGAGGATTGTTCTAACTAGCACAAGAGTGGACAATCTACCAGATGAGATTCAGGAACTACTAGAAGAGTTCGCTGACATCATAGTGGACAAATTACCTCATTCGTTGCCACCGATGAGGAGTGTGAGTCATCATATTGACCTCATACCAGGAGCCAGTTTGCCGAACAAAGCCGTGTATAGGTTGACGCCGCAAGAGAATGAAGAGGTTAAGAGGTAGGTCCAGGATTTATTGGACAAAGGATTAGTCAGAGAAAGTTTGATTCCATGTGTTGTTCCGACAGTACTCAGTCCAAAGAAGGATGGAGGCTGGAGAATGTGTACCGATTCAAGAGAAATCAATAAGATAACCATCAGGTACAGGTTTCCATTGCCGAGGATGGATGATCTGATGGATAGCCTGAGTGGGGAAAAATATTTTTCAAAGATAGATCTGAAAAGCGGATATCACCAGATTCGAATGAGAGAAGGCGATGAGTGGAAGACGACCTTCAAAAACAATGAAGGTTTGTATGAATGGCTAGTCATGTTGTTTGTCTTGACAAATGCACTGAGTACCTTTATGAGGTTGATGAATGAAGTCCTGAGGGAATTCATTGGGAAATTTTTCATTGTTTATTTGGATGACATACTGATTTACAATAAATTAGAGGTTGAACACCTGAAGCATTTGGCCATTGTGATGAAGAAGATACAGCAGGAGAAGTTGTTGATTAATATGAGGAAGTCCTCATTTATGAAGACAAGGCTTATTTACTTGGGTTTTGTTATTTCGGCTAATGAGTTGAGTATGGATCTAGATAAAGTGGAGGTAATTAAGAATTGCCCATCACCGAGAAATGTATTCGAGGTGAGAAGTTTTCATGGTTTGGCTATTTTCTACCGAAAGTTCATCAGGAATTTCAGTGGGATTAGTGCAGCAATGATGGATATAGTGAAGAAGCGGCATAAATATTTTCATTGGACAGCAGAGGCTGAGAAGAGCTTCAATATGTTGAAGCGAAAGATCTTGGAACAACCGGTTTTGGTGTTGCCAGATTTCCTGAAAACATTTCAAGTGAAATGTGATGCAAGCATATTTGTCTTAGGAGCCGTCCTGAGTCAGGAAGACAGACCGATTGCATATTTCAGTGAGAAGCTAAACGAAGCAAAATTGAAGTACTCCACATATGATAAAGAATTTTATGCTATCATACATGCATTGAAGAAGTGGAGGCATTACTTGATCCTGAAAGAATTTGTATTTTATAGTGATAACCACGCATTACAGTTTGTGACTGAACAAGAGAAGTTGAATCAGAAACATGTAAAATGGGTAGAGTATATGTAGAATTTCACGTTTGTGATCAAGCATATTTTGGGTACTACTAACAAAGTGGTTGATTCTTTGAGCAGGAAATGTTTGCTGATGCAGGATTTCAAAGTGAGGACCTTAGGCTTTGAGAATCTCAAGGACATGTACAGGGTCGATCCAGATTTTAAGGAGGTGTACGAGGAATATGAGAATCCAGTTCTCAGAGACATAAGCCAATGGATGGATTATATGATCCAGGAAGGATTGTTGTTCAGAGGCAATCAACTATGTATTCCAAATTTCTCCATGAGAGAGAACTTGTTAAAGGAGAAACACAGTGGCGGATTGGCAGGACATTTTGGCCACGACAAGACATTCGCGAAGCTGAATGAGTCATATTTTTGGTTGGGAATGCGAGAAGATTTCAAGAGACTCGTTGACAGATGTCGAATTTGCCAACATTCGAAGGGGAGAAAGCAGAATGGAGGACTTTATCAGCCATTGCCCATACCGGAGAGGCCATGGGAGGCGATTAGTATGGATTTTGTATTGGGTTTGTTGAGGACACAAAGAGGAGTTGACTCAATCTTTGTGGTAGTGGATAGGCTTTCTAAGATGACACACTTCATTCCATGCCAGAAGACCAGCGATGCGACTCATATTACAAATCTATTTTTCAAGGAGGTCATTCGACTTCATGGATTGCCGAAAAGTATAGTTTCGGACAGGGACACTAAATTCGTAGGGCATTTTTGGAGGACCTTATGGAAGAAGCTGGGAACTAACTTGGCATTTAGTTCTGCTTATCATCCTCAAATGGATGGACAAATGGAAGTGGTAAACAGAAGTCTGGGAGACTTACTGAGAAGTTTGGTGATGGAGCACCGCAGCGGTTGGGACCACATATTTCCATAGGCAAAGTTTGCATACAACGACTTAGTGAACAGGAGCACAGGGAAGAGTCCATTCCAGGTTGTATATGGCACACAGCCGAGAGGAGTATCTAAGTTGATGGATTCAACATAGACTGCTACTAGTAGCGCTAGTGAAGAAACTTTCGCTGAAGCAATGAGAGAGCTTCATGGCTAGGTGAAGCAGCGACTGCAAGATTCAAGTCAGGAGTACAAACACAGAGCAGACCAACGGAAAAGATAACTTCAGTTTGAAGTTGGTGATGTGGTTCTAGCGCATTTAAGAAAGGAAAGGTTCCCAAGGGGAACATACAGTAAACTAAAGATGAAGAAAATTGGACCATGCAAGGTCTTGAGAAAATTCGGAGAAAATGCTTATGAGATCGAGTTGCCAGATGGCATCGGAATACCTTTGATATTCAATATTGCAGATTTATACCCATACAGAGCAGGAGTAACAGAGGATGGATCTGGGATTCCAGAGATCCAGTGGATGAAACAGATGCCAGTTGCAGAAAATCCACAGATGGAGTGCATACTCGACAAGAGAGTGGGTAAGAAAACCCAAAGAAAGGAATACTATGAGTATCTGGTCAAGTGGAAGAATCATCCAATGGAAGATGTCAGCTGGGAGACAAAAGCGGAGATACAGAAGCATGGAAAGACCGTGCGGGAGCTCATGGACAGGAGCCCATGAAAGTTTCCAAGCCGAGGAGTATGATGCAGGAGCATCAGCAGCACATCAAGCGAGCCAGCGTGGAAGCGGAGGACAGCTGGACAAGCCAGCACAAATTTTGAAAATGCTTTGGGACTATTGCGCAAATCTTAAATGAGTCATTAAGAAGAGGCGCCTTTGTATATTGTAATGGACCTTGAGCGAATAACTCTCGTCCTTTAGTAGATAGATGACATTTAATAGAATTAATGCAGTTAGATAGGAATTTAATTTTAGATTTGATAGCTTTAGAGTCCAAGAGGGAAAACAGATATAGGCACCCTCATTGTATTATGGTAACATTAGCCTGAGCATAGAAGAAAAGAAGCAGGAGAGAATGCGGAGAACTATATGAAGAACACCCCATGTACATGCATTTGAATTAATAGAAGAAAGCTTTAATTCAAATTCATGGTTTGTGTTGTTTCTCTTTGTATTGATGTTATGTTCATGAATGTTTATTTCCTGTTATGCATTTTCTTTGATCTGTTGTGCATATTATTTCATAGTTGAGTTGAAGTCAAAAGGAGAGGAGGAATGAGTTTCAATTGTTTCTCTATTTGAGCCAGAGGATTCCTGCAAAGAGTGCAGTCGAATTGTCCGCAAGGAGTGCATTGACAGAAGGGTTCAATTAGAGATAGATTTCATTCTCGTTTCCTCATAGGTGAAGTTGGGCACAGGAGCCGTGCAAGGAGTGCGTAGGCTGGTTAAAGGTCTCAGGGTTGCGAACCTGAGAAAAAGCTTGAAAGACTGTTGCAGCAGGTGTGCGCAGAGTCAGGGGAGGCTAAACACTTGAAGTGTTTGTCGAGTTGCCGCAAGGCGTGCGAGCAAAGGGTTCCCATTTCTAAGAGCCTGAGTAGATGGAAAAAGCTCAGGAGGAGTAGAGCCTTCGAATCTATTGGAGGACTGCATAGGAGGTTTCACACCAGGAAATCCTCAAGGAGGAAGAAGCGACGGTCAAGATCTTGTGGGGGAATTCATGAAAATCTCGTCAACCATCAGATTTAGTAGGAGTTGCAACGGGGTTAAGCCCTAGTAAGCAGAGGAGAAATCCCAGAGGAGTCATCGGGATATTGAAGTCATCGGGAACTCCGAGAATGAACAAATCATATCATTAGGAATCACGATCCACGATATCCTGATGAGACTAGAACCGTCCATCATGTGGGATGTGTGTCAGGAGATTCCGAGGAGTCAGGGTTCAGAGCATTGGAGATTTCGAAGGCAGGAAACTTTTGCAGTTTGAAATCATGAAACGCGATATTCCAACTGAGGAGTTGTGTGGGCCACAACAGGAGCTAGTGGAAGACAAGTTGCATAATATCGAGGATCAGGAAAAGGCATGTCCCGAATCCATCGACATCAGGATTCACGATCCCACGAATTTCGAAATCCTGATAGAAGTGACAAGGAGTGAAGAAACAGTTCACGCGTACATTGGAGTTTCGTGGCATTGAGTATCGGGAGTCGACAAATCATAGTGCTCGACATCGCAAGTAGCAATATCTCGATAAGGAAAAATCGCAACAAAGCAGAAGTCCCGACAGGGGAAGATAAAGTCAGCGTTGACTGGCCATGAGGTCTCGGGGATTTGAGATCCCAGTGATCGACAGTGAACTTGCGAAGCCACGAGTTTCGATCCTCCGATAAGTAAAGAAAGGGGGATCGTGCAGAAGAGAATCTGTGGGTGCAGATTTCCCGATAGGGAAATAGAAGAACCTTGGTGTTCTTCGGGCCGAAGAGAGGAGAAGATCTTGTGTGAGAGATTTCATATGGATAATTTTCTATAGAGTAGTGGTTCATAATGACCACTAAGAGGATTGGCATAATGGAACAAGATGCAATATGGATCCCTAGATGCATTTATGTTTAATAGTAGATATCTTGTTTTTCTTGTTAATGACCAAATTCCAATTAATATATTCTACGACTTGGAAAACCACCATATACAAAAAGTATCAGCCCAAATTCCCCTCCCATGTGCAGACAGAGTTGCAAATGTGGACAACCACATATTTTAAAAACATGTACTCACATCATGTATTCCATGCAATTGGCAAAGAAAATCAGATGCCAATTCGTATTGATATGACTCTAATGACTCAATGCCACCATTTTTTAAACATGCCATGAAATTATCTATCAATCCATTGTGCAACTTGGTTGACAAATAACAGAAATGAAATAGAGCTTGAAATGCATGGAAGGGGAAATATCCCACAATATACAACAATGCATCTAATCTAAAAAACCCATTTCTATGCAATATCGTGTCAATGTTGTCATGTACAATGGAGTCTGTTTATATTGAAAATTCCTAGTATTGAAAATTCTTACTTGCAAACTGCAAATAGTAAACAACAAACAACAGATAGGAATGAAACCATGGCATTGAAACTTATTGGTGAATGGGGAAAGATAGAAGCATAGTTCCAATCACGGGTGCAGATTCCCAACCCTGCAAACTGCAACAACATTGAATCAAACAAGGGTGCAAGATTTCAACCCTGCAAAGTGAAAGAATAGGTCGAAATGTGGGTGCATGACTTGAACCTTGCAAAGTTGAAGCAAACAAGAGAAAGCAACAAATAACAAACCAGTGAACAAGCACCAAGAGGTCCAACTGCAACCATAGGACCTCAACTTTTCAATGTTGAATCAAACAACAATAAGCAGCATCCAATGAACAAATGAGCAAGCAACCACGGGTGAACTAGTAATGTCGGTGGAGAAAAATATTGCCCAAACTCACTGCAGACAAGATTGTATCCAAAAATCAGACTAAAATGTATTGTAACACACCTATTAAGTAAACATTTAAGGTTGTGAGAACCGTTCAAGGGTGTCGCACTATGTAAACATTTTAAAAAAAATGCAGGGGTTATAATAATAAAAATGTCTCCTTAAGTACTTAATAATAATAAATAATAACAATAATAACAATAGTTCGAACAATAGAGACTATGCAAAAAAATTATAGTCAAAGGAAAAACTAATTTGAAGTCAACTAATAAAAAACTACTCTCCAATATCAAAACTTTGGATATCTGAACATTTAAATAAAAATAATAAAAATTCAAAAAGACTCTATATGATCAATACTTTGGATATGTTAACATTTAAAACATTGGGAATAGCTAAGCTAGCAATAAGACTTCAAATCTATTATCCAATAGATCATGACATACAAAGATTTTTTTATTATATAAAAAATAATGTTTTTAGTTCTCTAGTTGGAACAATAGAGATTATGCAAAAAAAATTAGTCAAAAGACAAACTAATATGAAGTCAACCAATTATGCATGTGTCACTAATAAAACATTGATGACAATTGATATCTACAAGAAATTGGTGTAACTAGGCAAGTTGAATTAGATTCCTTTTGCATATCAAACTATTCCATAAGTTCTCCTATTTTTGTCTAAAACTAAGTAGCATTAGTATCCTCCAAAAGAAAAACATCATTATTACTTTGAGAAACATGTTCATTTAACCTAGCAATGATTTCTTTGTTTAAGGAAGTTTCGTATGCCCTTTCTTCTCTGAATACAATGTTTGAAAAGCCAATTTATTTTCTTTATTCCAAACACATTGATCATTTCTTCTTTAAAGCTTTTTAATATAATCATAGTTAACTAAAATCATTTGTTTGTTCATAATCTAATAACAACAAATATTAATTTATCCAAACATTAATATATTGATGCAATCTCCATGGAAATTGAATGTTTAGTATTTTCTTAGACGGCAAGAAGGGTTAACCAACAAATATCCAAACACTAACCACAAAAAATATCAAATATAAATTCAACCAAACATAATAAGACAAATAATGCATTATACAAGGAGATCTGATCTTTAGTATTTTCTTAATAAAGCTTAATGAAGACATATCGAGACATTAATTACAAATAAGAAAAATAATGTGGTATCCAAGGAGATCTGATCTTTAGTCCTCTCTTCAGAAAAGGACAAGTCTTAAACAACACACCTTATCCACCTTCAATGAGAAATACACAGATCAATACAATACAACTCTGCACTTCAATGATAAAAATTCCCAAACACAGCATATATGTCTCTATAGAATATCCTCCACTATTCAGACCAATAATATGTCCCATAGAATCTATTAGCTTTACGTCAAACATTTCCAAACCGCCTATGGAATCCTTTTGCTTGCATAAAGCGAAATTTCAATTAAGGAACGACACACACTTGTGGGTGTCAAATAATAGTACGTGAACCTCTGCAATCCAAACGAACAACGCATTCATTAAACAGTGCTAGGCCTGAGTCAGACAAGAGAAGGCATGGGCAGATCAAAATGTGAGGGCCCATGCCCTATTCTTAGAAGAATATTTTATATGATGAATCTATATTTTTTCAATTTTCAAGAAATAATATGACTTAAATTATATATATATATATATATATAATTTTAAGGTTATTGTCAAGACAAACATAAAATTGATGTAAGAAACTTTTTTATTTTTGGGACAAAGTATCCTTTTTAAATAGAGATTTGATTGCTAAAGTTTAATGAGGTATATATATTCTACTCCTTTTGGGACCTTTTAAGAAAGACGTGTTCTTAACCATTAAACCCACACAAGTTATATAAGAGGACATCCAAATCCATACTTCATGAAGATCTCAATCTTCTTGAAGTAATTGAACAAACATCCAGAAAGGTGTAGAAATTTTATATAGTAATAATAATAATAATAATAATCTATTTTTAAGGTCACTGTCAAGTAGACACCAAATTGATGTATGAAACCCCAAATTAGTATATAAGATGCATGTAATTTTATGTACTCATAAAAATTCAGCTGAAAAATTATATCCTTTACTGGTCAGCCATTCAAACAATCTGAATGCAATGTAATTCTCGAAATAAAAAAACCAATGCTTTATTGCG
>ML777583.1:2498772-2585079 GCA_009831015.1 Picea engelmannii | reverse complement strand
CTAAAACAATTATAATTCATAGTATAAATCGAAATTAACATTTCTTAAAATCAAGTTGGCTTCATCATGCGATTTCCATCCACATTTTGATAGCAATAGAGAGATTTGTTTATCCAGAAGAGGAGAGTTCATACATGTCGACGTTCTATTGTAATAACCTTATTAACGGTTATTCATCTTCTTCAACATCCATTGTATAATTTGCGTGAAAATGATGCCCTGCAAATGGACTAGCGCATGATCTCTGAACAGAAAAACTGAGATGAATAATGGAACATGGTCATTGAAACAAAGACGAACACCCCTCCAGATTTTTCCACACAAGAGAACAAGCTTACTAAGCCAACATTATAATCACCAACGTTGTCATAAACAAATCCAAATCATGCTGTAGTAAATCGGCCATTTATTATAGTCATCTCCAAACATAACTTTGATACCAACGTTACGTTTCATAACTTAGTCATAACCAAACCAATCCAAATGATGCTCTAGTGAATAGGTCATTGATTTTAGTCTTCATACAACGTAATTTAGCCATGATGCTATAGTGAATAGGTCATTGATTTTAGTCTTCATACAAACCCGCGTTGCATTCATGTCGTCATTTATCAAGTTGAATATGATTAGTCACACCATGAAGCATGGTTTTGATATGGAATTTTAAAAGTGATTAGTAACTATTTATAATTAAAAGTAACACTAGAAGGAAAATACCTTGTAGGAAGGTTATAAAGCATGGTTTTGATATGGAATTTTAAAAGTGATTAGTAACTATTTATAATTAAAATTAATACTAGAAGGAAAATACCTTGTAGGAAGGTTATAGCTAATCTTTCTAGTGTTACAAAATAGGTAAAAATTGTCATGGTTTTCTAAGTAGTGTGCCTCATGGTGTATATGCACTGGTGCGAAAGCATCAGCTAGTGAAAGAAAATATTGGGGCATCAATGTTGCAAGAAAAACTTGACTCAATGGTTTCGACACACACAAAAACTACTTACAACAAGTAATTTTTGTTTTTTAAGATTATTAGGAAAATAATATCCACAATAAAATCATAGCAACACTTGACAACATCATAATGAATGAATTATACTCGACACATCATTGCAATCAATCATGTCGCAACCGACACATCCACGATTTAGTAACGACATAAAATCAACCATCATCATAAATGAACAACCACACATGGTAACATCATCACCCTCTACTCATCACTCATATAAATAACAAAAAAATCAATGCATTAACAAGGATAGCCATGCATACACATAAAAGGCATAGAAGATTAGCACATCAAGCTTGGAGCAAAATAATACAACACTCATCAGATAAAGGATATAAAATGACTACCTGTCCATCCTACAATGCAAGGTTAGCACTTCCATGACACATAAACAACACTCGTGCTCAAGTTCCCATCAATTTTCACCATTTAAGGTCTCAGGGCTATTGACTATTCTAAGCAACAAGGAGGTGTATACTTCCCACTGACACAATCAAGTCCCAACTAGCAAGCTAAAACCACCACATCAATGATAATCAAGGGAAATCGTGTTCTTCCAACAATCAAAACATCAAATAAATTTCCACGGCACAAGAGAATTTAATGACTTAGCCATCATACAAAGACATAAGAATCAACTTATTTATCACGAAAAAGTAAACAACTCTAAAAAAAAAAAAAAAACATGCATCCACATCAACCATACTACTGAAGTAAAAGTCTACTTTATTTTCATGGTGCAAAGGAAATCCAATCACATAACTAATCATACATCAACAATATTCAAGCACGCCAATAATCTAATTAATTTATCACAACATAATCAAAGCACAAGGGAAACATCTAAATCTTAACTCGCTCAACCGTGATGATGCCTAAACAATAAAGTCCTTCCTTAATCTAGAAGCGCAAGAGTGTAAACATAATCTAGAGGGCGCAAGAGGTTAAAAGCTTAGTCAATTAATTGTCTAAGTTAATTTAAAGACGCAAGAGTAATTGACCTTAAAATTAAGGGCGCAAGGTGATTATCTAACCATATCCTCATGGCGGGCTGTAATAACCTTCCTAAATGATCATGCATGAGTCAAATTCAAGCGCAAGAATTCCAATGTCTAAACATCATACCTTCTTACTGGCGCAAAGGAAAAATAGTCAATCAATACCAATCCTGGCGCAAAGAAAAAATCGTCACATATCCATTCTTACTTTGCACTAAACATGCACAAGTTAATCAAATTTACTTTAAATTCGGGCGTAAGATCAACATCTACTATGCTGCAAGGAGCAAAGGAAATCATCAAATCCTAACTATACGACACAAGTGATCCAACCACCTTAAAATCAAGGCGTAAGAGAATCCATCTTCTAACCAACAACATAAATTTTGTAAAACTTTCCAAGGGTAAACTGATCCCTAGACCATCCCACGACAACAAGCCAAGAGGCGTGAGCGTAATCATTACCTTGTTCTGTGGCGTAACGGCACCTAGTAATCCTTAGTGAACATAACTCTGTGGCAGCCCCCTTTTAATGCTCAAGGAGAATTAAAAATTCGTAAGAAGATTTTATCGTTCCTTATAGATAAAAGAAAGCTAGAAATAGTATATATATCTGATAGAACCATCAGCTTTAATTTTGACCTCTCTTGTACCTACTGGATTCATATAATAGTTTATAATTTACCCAATGGAAATTCCTGAGAAGGATTAAAAGTTGACCAAGGACTTACCATAATTCCCATGACTACTATGGACCCTCCTTCTTTACACATAACAATAGTTTTAGTAATAAGAGACAAGGCCAGAGAGAAAGATGGTCAAACAAGAATGCCTACTGTGTCCACCGGATAAAACTCGATTGAATAACCCTATGGTTGGGAGGTTAAGTAAGATCGATGTAAAATGGTAAAAGACTAAGGGAAAACAACAATGTGCGAGCACAGAGAAAGCCAACACACCAATCGTCGAGCCAAGAGGAGGAGGATCCATTTGGTACCCTAACTCGCACCACTCGAAAGGGCGGGGTAATGGGGTCGTAGATTCAATTTGGCAGCCACCAGAAATAGGAAGAACCACTCCGAGGGTATAACCCATCAACTCAGAGACATCTGTTGACAATCGACTATCTTGAAATCCGTGGGAGTAAACTCCTGGAAGTTTGCTAACCAAATCCGTTGGAAAAGTTATGATGAGAAATAATTATCTAGCGAATTAGAGGGAAACGTAAAAGGGAATAAAATCATTGAGCGCAATTTTGTTTTTTTTCAAAACCAGAGGGGAGGATCTGAGTGAGGATCTTTGCGCATAAAACTTAGAGAGACCAAGTAGGAAGGGTTGTGGTACAGTAAACTTGGCTCGGCAATTGAGGATTTTCTCATTGTAGACTGAGAGGCTATAAAGCAATAGGAATTGTGTAAATCGGGTAGAACATAGAGGCCATCCCAAAAATGCAGAGAGAGGGAGAGAGAGAGCCCAAGAGGTCAGCCCCGATTAGGAAACCTGAGTAATGAAAAAGACAGTAAAATGAATTCATTGTCAGTGGTTAAAAATTGGTAGGGATGGAGGAAGGAGATAAGAACGCTATCAGAAGAATCAGAAACACCAAGGATAGCCACCATGATTTTTATTTTCAGAAAGGGTTTCCGTTACTTCCAATGGCTCAACTCCAATACAAGAACCTTGGAGTTGCTACAGGAAATCGGCTAAGGACAGCCACCACGATTTTTATTTACAAAAAGGATTTGCAATATTGCCAATAATTCATTGTGGAAGAAGCAAACACCAAGGGTTTTTAGCCATGCGACTTGCTTGTGAATGAAGAAAAACATGAGGAATGGAGTAGGTAAGAAACACTGAGCATTAGAGGAATAAAGGTATGAGTGTAAATCAAAATAAAAAGAAGACAACACAAGAGGTTCTAGGTGAAAATATATAAGTCTGAGTGTAAATCGAAGGTCAAGTTCGATTCACATTTATGCAGTGTGATGATAGGATCCCAAGCAATCTCCTAGCGCCATTCATGCAAAAGAGTTTAAACTAGATGATCATTAAGAAAAAGTGTAGGAGATCGCAATTTGGTGTAAACAAAAATGCCACGCGTCTCCTCTCTTACTCGCAAGGAAAATCAAATTTTTTGCTACGAAGATCAATGAAAACCAAAATGTTGATACTAAAATGGCGGAGATTATAATAAAATGAAGTGGAGCCAATGCATCTAAATCGCATGCTAAACACTCGGCAAAAAATGAACGTACAGATATATATAAAAAGAATCTAGGACACAAAGATAGAATGACATTTAAAGCTACCACATCCAGAGAAATTTTCCAATTAATATCCTAATCCATTCAAATTCCATCAACCTCTAAATCCACTTACAATTATTTAACTAATTTACCAATGGAAAATTTTTGCACATCGTACCGTAACTGAAGGCAAAGAATCTGAAGTGGTTGTCCCATGCTTGCGCTCCATTCAACTCCTTCTTTCTAACCGTTGAGACCTCAACGGACGCCTCCAGTGAACGCTAGGGATAATCTTCTTCCCCTTGGTCCACCCGAGCTGCAAAGGGGCCACACACACAAATCAAAGAAATCTATCTCCCAACTTGCCTCACAAGGTCGAGTTGCCACTCTCTATTCGAGCTCGGTATCCCAACTCCCACATGAAAAATCAGTCAAGAAAAATCTCATATCATAATCTTACACATACCAGACATGATACATTCCCCTTCTCTCCCATTTGTTTTGTAAAGTTCTTCTTAGTGACACTTCCATTTTCACATTAAATTTGTTTTATTAAAAATTAATTAAGAAAAATTATTCCCCATATACTTATCACCCGATCCCTTAGTTGCACAATAATTTCATTTAATTAATTAAATTAATTTGCCAAATTCCCTAACCCACCTAAAAGTGGTTTGAAAAATGCTCCATCACGTACCTTTATTCCCCCAAAATCCCTTAATGACTAACGCCTTTCTTAAATCTTAGTTGAGATCTAAATTAGAAATTTCTCTAGACTATATTCCCTTCTATGTTCCAGATTCCTTTTTAATTTAACTTTCCCATTTTTTTCTAAGTTCTAAATTAACAAGTTTTGCACATATCCAACAATTAAAGTTTTAATAAATTATTTCTCCTTTAAATTTTAAATTGATTTTTCTTCATCCCCCTTTATTAGTTGATTAATTAGTTTTAGTCCTTATACCACAATTAGACCTACGCTCTAAATTCAATTCATCTTAGCAAAGTAGGTCTTAAGGGAAATTTTATAATTATTCAAATTTACTCATAGAACATTTATTTTAAGGATGACCAAGTCAAAATCATATATTATTTTCTAGGCACCTAGGTTCATTGACTCATCAATGTTAAAAATCACGACGTGCCCTTCAAGTCGCACTACGTGCTCCAAGGGTGCCACTCCCCTTCATTCATGTTTCATTTATGCGACGTGCCCATCAAGACACACTACGTGCTCCAAGGGTGCCACTCATCTTTTGACTGATTTTGGTAAATATTGTCCAACCCCTAGAGTCAATACTCTGTCAAGCAACCTCGTGGGAGACTATGTTCCTATAAGGAACAAGGACCCTGCCTTATTGCGTACCCCTTATAATATTCATGAGCAACTATCTCAGTCTGCCCTCACGACATCGTGGATCTCTCACACTAGGTAATCATTAACCTATAGTTCGAGCCACAATGTGAATCTTAGTAAGTTGTGGTAGAGCTACTACCACACCTCTCCCTCAATATATTCGGTAGTCCTGCATGACCCCTTTAATACTAATGTGAGACTTATTAGCAAGAAATCATCATCCTGCATCCATCAACGAAACATGTCAACAAATCATAAACAACATCATAATATACTGATCATATGTCCCATATGCATAACCAGAAATAGCAAAACCATATATAGTCCACTTCTTGACTCGATCCAAAGTCCAAGGAGGTCCACCGATACCATCAGCATCCTCAATATGTCAAGTGTCCTTCACACTCAGGAGAAACCCGTCAATAACACTTGTCTATACATATATATCAAATAAAATAACATCATAATCCATAAGCATCATCATTGGAATCCATAAGTGAAACAAACAACCATATACTAAACGAGATCACTTTCACACAATTGTATTCAAATAATAAGTCACATCAGGTGCGCACAAGCACGGGATGTTACATACACCCCCTCTTGTTTTAAACTTTGTCCTGAAGTTTCACAGTATACAACTGCAAAAATAAAGTATGTGGCAATATCTAAATGTCTAGCTATCAACAAAAACAAAAAATGTTGGCGCATATTATATGCATAGGCTCACCAACATAAATTCACAACTAGATACAAGAAGAACATCGTGAATCACCTCAAATAATGAGGCACATCTAGTTTATAGGACAATCTTCATAATTATGGTCAACGCGATGCGCATCAACAAACCCTTCTGTCGATTGTGCGCTTCTTCCATCGCTTTTTCTTATCATTTTTATTTGTTCTTCCAATTCTTGGATCACTTCTGGTCCTACCAAGACCCCGTCCTCGATTCGATCCTAGCTCAATGACATTTGACACAGTTTCCCATAGAGAAACTCAAGAGTGCCATATTAATGGTACTTTGATGGTTGTTGTTGCATGAAAACTCGACCATCAACAAGAACTATTCCAACGTTTATGTTGGTCCAACAAATACATAGGTAACATAACCTTCCAAAATTTTGTTCGTTCCTTCGGTCAACCTGTCTATATCAGTGTGACATGTTGTACTAAATTTTAGTGGTACTCCTAAGGCCTCTTGGAAACTAGTCCAAATCGTCTTGCAAACACCGATTCCCTTATTGGATAGGATTCTTTTTGGTATGTCAAGCAGTCTCACAATATCGATAATATAACTCTAGCTATGCCTACCCCCTGATGTGTCGTATGCACTAGGACACAATGTGAACTCTTCGTCAAAGTGTCAACTATCACGAAAATTGAGTCGTGCCTCCTTGTTGTCAACAACAATCCCACAATAAATTCGATCAAAATGACCTTCCACTTCGATTCTGAAAATATGTGTGGCTATAGTGATCTAGTGAGATGTCTATGTTCAACCTTCACTCGCTAACATTATAGACATCTTTTCATATAGTCGAGTATGTCCTCCTTCATTCCTTTCAAGAAGAATAAGGGTTTAAGGTCTTCCCTTGTCTTCGTGACTCCTGGAGAATCCATGTACACTTATCTATGAGCTTCGTTTAAGATCAACCTTCTCAACTCATCGTCAGACAATACATAAATCCGGTTATTATATCTTCTTAATCCATCATTTTCCACAAAAATTACATCAATTTTAGTACCAACATGGTGTCTTGTCTAATAGAATTCCTCAACCTCTTTATACCAGTCATCGTCACATTGTAGTTAGAATCATTGCACAAATATTCATCTGAATAGGTACCCCGACCATATGCATGGTCTCCAACTCAACAAATCCACAACTCTCTTCACTATTCCTATGATGTAGGTAATCTCAAAATCGTACTCGCTAAGAAGTTTTGACCAACTCCGTTGTCGCACATTCAAATCACTTTGCATAATAAGGTGTTGCGAACTATAGTGGTTTGTTTTTTTTGTTTGAATTTTTGTCCCATGGGGTAGTGTTCCCACACTCTTAGGGAAGACCCAAAGTCCAATAAGTTCAAATCACATGTCATAGAGTTCTCCTGATGCCTTCTTAACCTTCTTGATATGTAAGCGATCAATTGATCGTCTTGCATCAAGACTTCGCCTAAGCCTCCCTTACATGCATAGGTGCATACCAAGAAGTCCTTGTCCATGTCAGGGTATTTTAGTATTGGTGTTCTCGTCAATAGCTCCTTGAGACTTCCAAATGATTTCGTGCATTTATTGGTCCACACAAACTTCTTGTTTTTATTCTGCAATTTCGTAATCAGATTTGCTATATTCAAAAAACCCTCGACGAACCGTCGATAATATGTCGTTGAACCCATGAAGCTACGCACTTTTGAGACATTTGTCGATGCAGGGAATTCCATAATAGCCTCTAACTTTATTGGATCCACAATGATACCTTCATTAGAGATGGCATTCCCTAAATAATGAATCTGTGATTGATAAAATGAGCATTTCGACAGTTTCCCAAACAATATGTTCTCTCGTAGACATTGTAGTACTAAGCGCAAATGTTCGTCATGTTCTTCTATCGCCCAATAATATATCAAACTTGTCTAATTATTTGTGGAACACCCCATTCATAAAGATCATGAATATCCTTGGGGTGTTTGTCAGTCCAAATAGTAAAACAATAAACTCGTAATGTCCAAACCTCGTCTTTAAGGAAGTCTTAGGACTGTCTTCCTCCTTGATATGTAACTGGTGATACCCTTATCTCAAGTCAATATTTGAAAACATCGTCATTCCCTTCATCTGATCAAACAAATCATCTATCCTTGGCAAGGAATAGTGGTTCTTGATCATTGCATTGTTCAATTGACGGTAGTTAATGCAGAGTCTCCACTACCCATCTTTCATATGAAAATAACAAGCTCACTCCACAGTGACAAACTTAGATGTATAATTCCTAGGTCCAAAAAATCCTTGAGTTACATTTTGAACTTCTATAACTCAGGGGTCAACATCCAATAAGGCTTTCTTGTTATCATTTAAGTCCCAGGTTTTAGGTCGATGGTAAATTCCATTTCCCTCTCAAGCATAAAACCTAGTAACTCCTCTCGGAATAAAAAACTAGTAACTCCGCAAATTCTCATACTACCAGAAGGTTTTCTAGTCCCTTTGCCATGCCCTTTTCATTCATGCAAGGTTCAAATATATCTTCTATCCCTTAAGCATGCTCTTCTGTAGTCATAGGGAAAGGATGAACCTTAGGAAATCTCCCTAGTTTCTTCCTACAATAACTCGTCTTTTTCCTTCATCATTGACCAAACTCAACCATTTCGTATTACACTTGAGTATCGCCTCATGTGATTTCAACCACTCCATACCGATCACAATGTCATAAGATCCTATGATCATGACATACAGGTTGGCCTTCGCGACCAAATCTTTGAGGTTAAGGCTGCAGTCCATAACCTTTCCTCTAACCTTCTTCTTTGCTCCCGAAGCCATTTCCACATAGCTAAATTCGTCCTGAATAGGACTAACAATCCTATACATTTGTTTTTGTGGATGATGCAGTTGTTGATGACGCACTCCTATGTAGGGAGTTCGTTGTTGAGGTGTCAATCGTCGGGGCGTTACGAACATGGATACTCATGACGTATCCTGATACATTCGTGCACGTTGGGCTAGTGTCAAATGTTGTTGCACACCTGACGTCGTTCATCCTATTGGTCTTGTAGGTGTCTTGCATTTACCCCCACTGATCAACTCTTCCTTAGCTATGAGGGCCTTCTATACTGCATCCTGCAACACCTGAGGCATTTAGATCCTCATATTCGCACGAGAGCTAGAGTTAAGGCCAATCATGAACTTGTTGATCTCCAACTTTTCCATGTTCATATGATGGGTATACTGAAGTAGCTCCATAAATCTAGTCTTATAATTTGACAGTGTACGACCACCCTATCGTAAGGCGTTGAAATTATCGAGTTGGTGCTCGATGAATTCCTATGACAATTACTTCTCCCAAAACCGTTCCTTGAATCGTTCCAATAACACAGCTTTCATGACCATGTTTAGTTGAGGTAGCAACGTCTTCCACCATAGAAGATCTCTTCCCTTTAGCTGAATACCTCCATGCGGACCTTCGTGGTGGAGGTCGTAACCGCAAAGTGCGAAGCACATCTCCTTGTTCTCCAACCATGCCTCAACATTTGCGTTGTTTGTGGCACTCGTGAACACAAGAACTTAATATTCTAGAGTTTTTTTTGAATGATACCAGTACTCAATGGGTCGCGCTCTGGACCCTTAGGTTTACAGGTGCCCTAACCTTATCTCACCACAAATGATTAGTCAAGGCCTCTAACATTTCCTGGAAGGACCTTGTCTGACCAAACGCATCCCACGTGACAATCGACTCATTTTGAAGAATTTTTCTTCTCCTTGGGGGTTGGACCCTTCTGTTGTGGGTGCTACTAAAGGCATCACACCTCCACCTTTAGTACCATGTTTTCTATTTCAATGACGTCCTCTAACCAGGATTACCGCAAGGACAGGTTAAATTTTCTTTTTTAGAGCACTAAGCTTTTAATCAAGCTTTTAATATAGTTAGAGCTGTGACAATCCACAATTGCAGGGTTGAACCCGCTCTGATACCATATGTAATGGCCCCAACCGTTACGCCACAAAAACGACATACAATAGGTAATTTTTTTTTTTAAGAGCATTAGGAAAATAATGTCCACTATAAAATTATAGCAACACAAGTCGATGACATCATAATGAATTAATTATACGTGACACATCATCGCAATATATCACATCGAAAACAACCATCCACGATTTAGTAATGACATAAAATCAACCATCATCATAAATGAACAATGATACATGGTAACAACATCACCCTCTACTCATCACTGATATAAATAACAACAAAAACAATGCGTCAAATAAGGATAGCGATGCATAAACATAAAATCCATAGAAGATGAGCACATCAAGCTTGGAGAAAAATAAGACAACACTCATAAGATAAAACATATAAAATAACTACCTTCCCATCCTACCCTGCAAGGTTACGACCTCCACGACACATAAGCAACGCTCAAGCCCAGGTTCCCATATATTTTGACCATTTAAGGTCTTAGGGATGGCACCTTTTTTGAGGAACAAGGAGGTGTCTACTTCCCAAAGACACAATCAAGTCCCAACCAACTAGCTAAAACCACCACATCAATGATAATCAAGGGAAATAGTGTTCTTTCAACAATCAAAACATCAAATAAATTTCCATGGTGCAAGATAATTTAAATACTTAACCATCATACCCACGCATAACATAAAACACAATGTAATCAACTTATTTATCATGCAAAGTTAAACAACTCTAAAAAAAACATACATCCACATCAACCATATTTCTCGAGTAAAATTCTACATTATTTTCATCGCGCAAAGAAAATCCAATCACATAACTAATCATGCATCAACAATATTCAGGCACGCCAATAATCTAATTAATTTATCATAGCATAATTCAAAGAGAAAGGGTAAACATCTAAATATTAACTAGCTCAATCGTGATGATTCCTAAACAATCAAGTTATTCCTTAATCTAGAAGCGCAAGACTCGAAACGTAATTTAGAGGGCACAAGAGGTTAACATCTTAGTCAATTAATTGTCTAGGTTAATTTAAGGACGCAAGAGTAATTGACCTTAAATTAAGGGCACAAGGTGATTGTCCAACCATATCCTCATGGCATGTGGTAATAACCTTCCTAAATGATCACGCATCACTCAAATTCAAGCACAAGAAGTCCAATGTCTAAGCATCATACCTTACATGATTCATACCTTAAAGGATTCGATTGCATTAATTCAAATTCCACATCAAAAATTAAAGACACTAGATAAAGTGAATCTATTTCCCAAGGCACAGAAGAGTATAATTAAATAAATCAATCAATAATAATCCTGGCACAAGACAAAAATAGTCACATAACCATCCTTACTTTTCATTAAACATGCGGAAGTTAATCAAATTTATTTTAAATTTGGGTCCAAGATCAACATCTACTATGCTAGAAGGAGAAAAGGAAATCATCAACTCCTAACTACACGACACAAGTGATCCAACCACCTTAAAATCAAGGCGTAAGAGAATCCATCTTCTAACGAACAACATAAATTTTGTAAAACTTCCCAAGGGTAAATTGATCCCTAGACCATCCCACGACAACAAGAGAAAAGGTATGAGAATAATCATTACCTTGTTCCCTGGTGCAAGGGCACCTCGTAATCCTAAGTGAACATAAATCTGTGGTAGCCCCCTTTTAAGGAGGGACTACACCATGAAGCACAGGCCATGAAAATCAAGACAATATGCGCACTCACCTCTCAAGGAGAATTAAAACTTCATAAGAATATTTTTCCCCTCTTTAATGATAAAATAAAACTAGAAATAATATAAATATCTGATAGACACATCAGCTATAATTTTGACCTCTCTTCTACCTACTGGATTCATATAATAGTTTATAATTTACACAACTGAAATTCCTCAAACCTAATTAAAATTTGACCAAGGACTTATCATAATTACCATGACTACTATGCACCCTCCTTCTTTACACATAAAAATAGTTTTAGTAATGAGAAACAAGAAAAGAGAGCAAGATGGTTAAACAAGAATGCCTACCATGTCCACTAGATAAAATTTAATTGAATAACCCTACAGTTGGGAGGTTAAGTAAGATCGATGTAAAAAGGTAAAAGACTAAGGGAAAAAACCAACACGCGAGCACCGATCAAGCCATCACACCAAGCATCAAGCCAAGAGGAGGAGGATCCATTTGGCACCCTACTCCCACCATGAGGAAGGGCAGGGTAATAGGGCCGCAAAGTCAACCTGGAAGCCACCAGTTGCGGCAATAGGAAGAACCACGTCGAGGGTATACCCCATCAACTCATAGACATTTGTCAACAATTAGCTATCCCAAAATCTGTGCGACTAAACTCATGGCAGTTCGCTAACCAAAGGTGCTGTAAAATTTACGCTGAGTAATAATTAACCAGCGAATTAGAAGGGAATGTAAATGGGAAAATAATCGTTGAGGGAAAATTAAATTGTTTTTTAAAACAAGAGGGGAGGATATGAGTAAGGATATTTGGACGTAAACATTAGAGAGACCAAGTAGGAAAGGTTGTGGTACACTAAGCTTGGCTGTGCAATTGAGGATTTTCTCATTACCGAGAGGCCAGAAATCAACAACAATTGTGTAAATCGGGGAAAATGTAGATCCAATCGTAAAAATGCAGAGAGAGAGAGAGAGAGAGATCCCAAGAGGTCAGCCCCGATCAAGAAACCTAAATAATGAAGATAACAATAAGACAAATTCATTATCAGTTGCTAAAAATGGGTAGGGACGGAGGAAGGAGATAGGAACTCTATCAAAAGAATCATAAACACCAAGGAAAGCCACCACGATTTTTATTTTCAAAAATGGTTTACATTACTGCCAATGGCTTAACTCCAGTTCAAGAACCTTGGAGTTGCTACAAGAAATTGGCTAAGGGCAACTGCCATGTTTTTTATTTACAGAAATGATTTGCAATACTGCCAATAATTCATTGTGGAAGAAGAAAACACCGAGGGTTTTTAGCTATGCATCTTGCTTGTGAACAAGGAAAAATGTGATAAACACAATAGGTAAGCAACGTTGAGCATTAGATGAATAAAGGTCTGAGTGTAAATCAAAGTAAAAACAAGATAGTGAAAGAGGATTCGGGCACAAATATATAAGCCTGAGTGTAAATCGAAGTTCAAGTTCGATTCACATTTATGTAGTGTGTTGATAGGATCCGAGGCAAGATACTAGCGTCATTCATGAAGAAGATTTTAAACTAGATGATGACTAAGAAAAAACATAGGCGATCACAATTTGGTGTAAACAAACAATGCCACGCCTCTCCTCTCTCACTCGCAAGGAAACTCAAATTTTTTTCTGTGAAGATCAATGAAAACCAAAATGTTGAGACTAAAACTGTGGAGATAAGAAAAAAATGCAGTGGATCCAATGCATATAAATCACATGCTAAACACTGGGTGAAAAAGGAAGGCATAGAGATATATAAAAAGAATCCAGGCCGAAGATATATAATGATATTTAAAGATACCACATCAAGAAAACTTTCCCAAATAATATTAGAATCCATTCAAATTCCATCAACATCTAAATCAACATACAATTATTTAACTAATTTACCAATTCAAAATTTTACACATGCGTACCGTAACTGAAGGCGAAGAATCCTAAGTTTTTGTCCCATTCTTGCGCTATGTCCAACTCCTACTTGCTAACCATTGAGACCTCACTGGTACTTCCCAAAAAACATTAGGGGTACTCTGATTCCCCCTTATCCCCCCGAGCCCCAAAGGGGACATGCACAGAAATCATAGAAAGGTAGATCCCAACTCACCTTGCAAGGTCGAGCTACCACTCTCTATTCAAGTTGGGTATCCCAACTCCCACAAGAAAAATCTGACAGCATAACCTTACGCATACCATACATGATCCATTTCTCTTCTCTGCCATTTGTTTTATAGTCTTCTTCTTAGTGACACTTCTAATTTCACATTATATTCATTTTATTAAAAATTAATTACCAAAAACTATCCCCCGTACACTTGTCACTCGATCCCTTAGTTGCACCAGAATTTCATTTAATTAATTAAATTAATTCACCAAATTCAATCTCCCACCTGAAAGCATTCTTAGAAATGCTCCTTGATGTCCCTTTATTCCCTCACAATCCCTTAATGACTGATGTCTTTCTTAAAGATTAGTTGAGTTATAAATTGGAAAGTTCTCTAGACTAAATTCCCTTCTATGTTGCAAATTCCTTTTGCATTTAACTTTCCCCTTTTTGTCTAAGTTCTAAATTAGCAAGTTTTTCACATATCCAACAATTAAATTTTTAATCAATTATTTCTCGTTCAAATTTTAAATTGTTTTTTCTTCATCCCCCCTTTATTAATTGATTAATTAGTTTTAGTCCTTATACCCCAATTAGACCTATGCTCTAAATTCAAGTAGGCTTAGCAAAATTGATTTTAAGGGAAATTTTATAATTATTAAACTTTACTCATACAAACTTTATTTTAAGGATGACTAGGTCAAAATGAGATATTGTTTTCTAGGTACCTAGGCTCATTGGATCACTAATGTTAAAAGCAGTGATGTTCCCTTCGAGATGCACTATGTGCTCCAAGGATATCACTCTCCTTCATTCATGTTTCATTTATGCGATGTGCCCTTCAAGATGCACTACATGCTCCAAGAGTGTCACTCGCCTTTTGACTGATTTTAGTAGTTGTCCAAACCCTGGATTCAATACTCCATGAGGTCATCTTGTTGGAGACTATGGGCCTATAAGGAATAATGACTTTGCCTTATAGAGTGCCCCTTGGAATCCTCATGAGCGACTGTCTTAGTTTTCCCTCATCGCATCATGGATCTATCAAACTAGGTAATCATTAACCTATAGTTGAGCCACAATGAGAGTGCTAGTAGGCTATGGCAGGGTTGCTTCCACACCTCTCCCTCAATATATCTAGTAGTCATGCATGGCCCCTTTAATCCTAATGTAAGTATGATTAACAAGAAATCATCAGCCTAAATCCATCAACGAAACATGTCAATAAATCATAAACAACATCATAATATACCGATCATATGTCACATATGCATAACCAGAATACTTAAACCATATATAGTCCACTCTGTGACTCGATCCAGAGTCCAAGGAGGTCCATCAATTCCATCGACATCCTCAATCTGTCAAGTGACCTGCACACTCATGAGAAACTCATCAATAGCGCTTGTCTATACATAGATATCAAATAATATAACATCATAATCCATAATAATCATCATCAAAATCCATAAGTGAAATAGAAAAGCATATACTAAACCAGATCACTTGCATACAAGTGTCAAAGAATAAGTCACATCAGGGGCATACAAGAGTGGAATGTTACATAATGCACCAATGCAGAAGTCTTATACATAAGGAATGGTGTGTCACTTTAATTAAATGCATCGAAAGACCGATTTTTGTTATTATAATATAACCACCGATGTTTTTTAGCATTAAACACACTAGTGTTCATTTTATCTTTTTAGGAACATCGACCTCATAGTGCAATTATTGTTATTTTTTAATTTAATTGTTCACCAAAATATTGACATATATCCTATAATAGTATTCATATAAATTAAATTTTGAGTAGGGCATTTGGATATGATGTTTGGAATAATTTTTTGTATCATCAGATTTCAGATCTCTTCATTATAATATTTAATCAACGATATAACATTTCGCAGTGACATTGGACAATGCAATATAATAAAATAAAAGATATTTTATTATATATGAATAAGAGGCTATTTTTCATTCAAAATGAGAAACTTATTGGTAACCCCTTGTGTGTCAGTTGGGACACTATGTCCATTACATTAACCAAAATGTTCAAAAAATACAATAGATTGCATTTATATCCAAATATATTGATTGTCATTCTTCACTAGAACTGTTATCAATGCTCAAGCTACTTCCATGACTTTGGTTATTTGGCCGAATGGTTTCTTGATTTCCTTGATTGTTTTTCTCTTCTTCAAGTTCCATTTACAAAAATAAAAATAAAGTGTAATCATTGTCTCTACATTTGTGAGAATAATAAAAATTGAAATAAATAACATACATGAATGTAAATTAAAAAGTGATATACCATAGAAATAATTGAGTCATGAATGATACACATTCTTTCAAAATGAGATCGCATGCCTTCTGTCAAAAACTCTTTTGTTGGCACATTTTCATACTTTGCTTCCTGCAAGTTTTATATGCCATAATAAATCATAGATTTAATATAAAGGATTTTCTTTGTTTCATTAATTATAAAATGAAAGAAGTAAAACAACATAGATACTTAGGGATTCCACATATAGTTTTTTATATGCCAACATATATTCACAACCCATATTTAACCCAATTTCAATCAATTATTTTGATGCCTCTTCTTTGTATGTTAGCACTTGTTTGAAAACATTCAAGGAAGTTTGTTGTAAAACAACTTAAAATATACAAAAATGAAATCTTAAGTTTTTATAAGGAAATAACAATTACTCACAAACATTGATATGAACCCTTTTCTTTCTTGTTGTTGTGTTTTATGTGTTGAATGGGTTCTATTTTTTTTGTGCAAAAAAATAGTTGAAACTTAATATTTAATGCTAAATTATTTATTTATATGTACCTAAGAGAAAAATTCGATGATTTCATACATTTGATGCACGTTTTTTTTTTAGATGGCTCCTCCTTTTATGCAATTATGTTCATTTATTTGACCATCTCCTTATACATTTTTTTGGAGATTCCTACTGGCATATTTCGGATATCAACTCATTGATCCTTTGATATTTTCATAATCTTCTTGAAAAAAGTAACATGACAATAAACAATTTTTATATTGATATATGAAAACTAAATATAAAAAAATTGATATTAAAAAATGAATTCTTTGAAAAACATTTTTAAGAATATTACTTTTTGAATGATTCTTTTTTTTGTCATATTTTTTTTCTATTACAATTCTGACAGGTCTCATTGACCATTGTTTTGTAAATGTTTCTTATAGTTTAGATATAACCTGGTTCTTGGAATTATTGGATTGATTTTTTTATTGTAAGTGGAAAGTTCATCTATACATTCATTCTACTATATCCCTCATATTTTTGTAAAAAAAATCCTCATTTTGTTAACCTCCAACACCACTCCACATGAGCTAAGGACCGATTCATCATCATTTATATCTTCTATAATTTTTATTTTCTTCCGATGACATTTCATTCATTTGTTGTTGGTCCTTGTAGAAAATTAAACATATCTGAATTAATATATTGTTTAAAACATGTTTTCTAATATTATTAAGTATATTATTAGTGAAAATTCAAAAAAGAACTCATATTGAATAATATTTTTCATTCACCCGATTCATCATTTTGCAATTTTTTCACCAAGATTTTACGCTCCTTTGCAATTAGATCACAACTAATATTATCAATTTTCCTCATTTTGTGGCTTTGCATGACGCACACTTACCAATACATATTAGTTAAAATTACATATTAATTTTGTATAGAATCTACAAAGGATTTACATTTTTTTCTTATTTCGATTTGTTATCATTGTGCGATCATAATTTTTGTTACTTGAACTATTCTCACACATTTGTTTATCAATATACAACCTATTCCATTCAATACAAAAACTATTAAATATATTTTATAAACAAATCAAATAATTTTCAGTTAAAAAAATATGGTTTTGGGTGCCCTTTAATAATAGGAAAGCACCGATGTGTTCAATATAGGAAACACACCGACCAAATTATTATTATTTTTTTAAATACTTTAAATTACAAGGGTGTGATATGTATCGATAATAAAATCACACCTAAAGTAAAAAATGAAAACAAAAAAAATACCATGAATGAAAAAAACAACTGAAAAAAATTACACATAGATGAAGGGATTTTTTTTTTAAATTAGGTTACAACATTTTCAATGTGCTTTAGTGGTAAGCGCACTAGTGCGTTATACTCAAATCGACACACTGATAACAATAAAACATTCTAAGAAAGGAACGTTATAGGATCGACATGGTTTGGATACAATGCAATAATTGGTATGCGTGCATCACATGCCAAACTCCTTATATATAGAAACACAAACCCATTAAATCTAAAACAAATTATTATTAAAATCAATAGTAAAATTTAAATTTTTTACTATGGAGGGTTTTGAGTGAATCGCATAACCCTTCAAATTATGATCTTCTGAATAATTTTTTTTCTCCAAATGGGTTTTGAGTGAATCATGATACCCTTCAAATTCTCATCTTCTGAATAATTGTTTTGTTCCAAAGTATTATCATGCTCTAAAGTGTTCAGTGGTACTCTCTTACAAATCTCTCCCTTGTAAAATTTTGAAAAATAATAAAATAATGAATAGCTTAATAATATTTAAAGAACTTTATAGGAATTGTTTTGAGTGGATCACAATACCCTTCAAATTCAAATGTTCTAAATAATTTTGTTGTTCCAAAGTATTATGTTGCTCTCTCTTGCAAATCTCTTCCCTCTATTTTTTTTCAAAATAATAAAATAATGAATAGCTTAATAATATTTAAATCACTCTATGAAAAGGGTTTTGAGTGAATCACCATACCCTTCAAATTCCTATATTATGAATAATTATGTTCCAAAGTATTTTGTTGCTTCATAATGCTCCCCAATATGTCTCTCTTGCAAATCTTTCCCATGTAAATTTTGGAAAAATAATAAAATAGTAAACACATTCTCACTATTTAAAGGACTTTATGAAATTGTATTTTCCAAAAATAAATTCCCTCTCATTTTTCAATTATTAAAAAACAAAGTCACCCTTTTTTTTAAGTTTTTCAAAACATTGATGCCTTTATTAATATAACACATTGGTGTGTTTGTTTATACAAAGCACCATTGTGCTAAATATTTTTAAAATATCGATATGATATAATTATTTTTATTTATTTGAAATTTTGTGAACAGTTAGAAATTAAACTTATCGGTGCTTTATATTGTTATAGACACATGGGTGTGTTCTTTTAAATAAGTGCGCCATTATGATTTAAAGTTATATGAATTTTTATTTGCACATAAGATAGTATATTCATCTTAAACTTTGTTTTAGGATGTATTCAATGACGTGAATACTTCATAGTATACATTTTCCACTTAAAGTCGCCTTATTATTAAAAAAAAATTGTTGATTTTGCTCAAATGTAGGGAGAAAATATTATAAAATCAAGTGGACAATTCTTCAAATTCCATCCCGTTCCATATTTCTCAAAGTACATCATGGATTTCTCCTTTCCATCTCCAATAAGTTCATATTTTATTTATATTTAGATTATCTAATTGAATTTATTCTTTTATCCATATCAATATGAATAAAAATGTATCCAAATTTGCAAGATGTTGATTCAGAATTAAGTTCATATGAAAAAATATTCCAACAGTTCAAAAATGTGAGAGTTAGGAGCAACATACAGCAAGCAGATGGTAGATGAAACTGGACAACCACTTTACCCTAACAATTGTAACATGCCATTTGTTAGTGCTCAAAATGTCCTCCTAAATTTTTTAGGCACCTTTTGTTCGTTCTTGATTTGTTCATTTCCGAGGTCTTTTGCCAATCATCATAATTTTCAAATGCCCCATCAAACACTCACAAGATTTCATTGGTCACTTTTTTCACGTGAACCTTATGATCTTTGTCTTCTTAACCTGCATTCCTAAAATCACAATAATTGTTATTTAACCTGAAACCCTAGCTTTTATGTCTTTTATATTTTCAAATAAACATATAATTTTTTATTTGTAAATTTTACCAAAGGTAGTGTGTGATCAAGTGTCAACTTCTAATCATAATCGTAAGTAAAACTACATATCGATCTATGAATATGCCAAAGTACACATTCAAGACAAAAACCAACACAGGCCCAGTGCAAGCGCGAAGCCCTACACCACTCCACATATCTCATCGAAATATGCATAGAAGTTGTGGCATATATGGGATATTGCATATGCGCTGTCAGTAAAAATGCACCACGCCTGTAAATCTTTATTTCTAGTTTATATGGCATATTGCATATCCACTGTCAGTAAAAATGCACCAAGCCTGGGTTTCAGTCTGCAAATGTTGAGATGTTGAGCATTAATGAGGTTGGATGACTTTGAAGACAGTCACAATGATCGTGACCGACTCGCTAGCTGTCAGATCTAGCCAGAATATTAGAATGAGTTTGTGGTATTGGGCTTTCTCGCTCGATTTTGAGAGGCCGTTGCAAAACCCAACTCTATAAATGTATTTGAATTCTCAGGATGGAACAAATTGTCTACCACGGATGGTGGTCAGCGTGGTTTTCTCGTGGTTGAGGCCCAATTCGTGATAGTTATTACAGGAGACTTGTTGCAATACAGATGGACTTGCACCGAGAACTTGCTGCTGCTCAGAATGAATTACATCGTCTCGAGCAGGGTTACATGAACTCTTGGCAATGCTCTTTCAAGAGGAAAGAAAATGATTATTCTCAAAACTTTGTTGACACATGCATGCGACTGAAGAATTTTATTTGGGAATCAGAATTCATAAATATGCTTGAGGACTATCCTAAGCTCAGAAAGCTCATCCAAAATAAGACGAAATTCTTGGTAAAAGTTCTTCCCCACCAATGGTTTCTGGTGTGAGAGATCATATGCAGTATTCGACATTTGAAAAAAATATAGAATTTCGAGATAGAGGCAATTACAGACCATCCATATTTCATTTTCTTTTGGGTAGGAGATGGCGTAACATGAAGAGAAAACGAGAAATTGCAGCTAGAGAGAAAACTAGTGAAGGTCGTGATCATGAAGGATAGGACTACCAAGCTTGCTCGTGGTTTTGGTTTTGTGGTTTTTGCAGACCCAATAATTGCTGACAAGGTTGTTTTGCATAAACATACCATTGATGGCCGAATGATTTTGTTGTTTTTCAACACATTATTAGGTCGAATCCAAAAAGGCTATTCCCAGAGATGATTAGCAGCATATGAATAGGAACATTAATATTGCCCACGCTCTTCCAAGTCAAGCTAGGATAAAGAAAATATTTGTGGGCAGTTTAGCACTTACAGTCACAGAAAATGACTTCCTAAAATATTTTGAACAATTTGGTTCAATAACATATGTGGTTATTGTTAGATTCAAAATGAAGAAAACAACAGAAATATAATGTAAATAACTGAAGCAATTAAGAAACCATGATAAATAGAGATAAATAAACAAAGGCAAAAAAGACATACTCTATTCATCAATGCTTCTGTAAATAATTATGTACAAAGATGTACATACATAATACAAAAGACCATAAGTGTCATGTAACTGTATAACAGTTTGGTTAACTTAACTAACAAACTAACTTATGATTAGTGTTTTAACATCCCCCCTTAATCATAAGTTCGTTCTTGCCTAAAAAATTGCCACTACTTGACAATCACATGTGTCAAGCGAATATTCAGAAGGTTGGCTGAAGATGCTCTCTGAACTCTGAAAACAAAATAGCAGAAGTTGATGTCTTCTACTAAATTGGTGGTTTAAGGTTGACCACAAACTCATTTGGTGGTTTCAAGATGACCACAAACCAATCTGGTAGTTTCGGGATGACCACAAACTGAATGTCTAGCAGAAGCTGATGTCTTCTACTAAATGGCATGGTTTTAAGTTGACCATAAACTAACAAGAGCTCAAGGCTCAAAAATATGAAAATGTAACAAGCATAAATTCATGTCTTCTACTCAATTGGTGGTTTTAAGCTTACCACAAACCATATCAACAACAATATGTTCAAGAACAAGATTGCATACCAAGAACTAGGTTGCATACTTGATCATCTGTTCACAAGCTCTAAATCAAACTCGGAACCTGAATCAAAATCAAACTTGGAACTTGACTCAATTAGATTTCCCCCTGTCATGGACAACTGGTTCCAATTCCCTTGACCGTCATTCGCAAGTATGGCCAAGAAGAGATCCAACACATCAAATTGTCTTCCAGCGGAGTCTGAAGACTCGATCTTCAACTCAGAAGACTACATCAACTGGCCCTCATCATACCCTAAATCATCAAATCTTGAAAAACATTCATGTCCATCAAGTGTAGAAATATCTTCAATCAAGTACGACTGTACTTGTGTGTAAATTCGGTGATAAGACTCTCCAATAATTCGGCTTCCAAATGCCAACGACAATTCCCTAAACATCCAAAATGAAGTTGTTTCCTCTTGTGCTTTTGACACCTTACTAAGGGATGATTTGTCTTCCCACAAAATTTGCATGGGTGAAGATCAAAACAGTTTGACTTATCATGGCCAAACCAGTGACAGTGTTTTCAGTGTATGGGTTCTTTATCCGACCGATTAGCAACATAATCATCCACTATATCCTGTACGTGTTCCTTACCAATATGCTTTGTCGTCTTATCATCATTCAAAAAACCTCCACTCACAAAGAAAACAGGTTCGCAATAATTAGAAAAATGAAAAAAATTGTTAGCATCATTTTCATATCCTAGTCCATATCGGTTTCATTTAAATCGTAATTCTTCCCATGGTCAAAGAATACATTTATCAACAACTTTTTCTGACATAGGGACTTCATCTAACTGATCTTCATGTTTTTCATAACTAGTCAACTGAGCATCTTCATTCTCATCCTTGATATCATTAAAATCACATTGTTGGTGTCGAAGAAAACTTAACTCATCAGACAACAACGGTTGGTGTCGAAGCAAACTTAACTTATCACACAACAACTTGTTTTGATGTTTGAACATATCAATCTTATTGTGCATTACCTATAAACAAGCAGTCACTGTGTTGAGGGTGCACTTGTTTATTGCAATTGTAGATTTTGTAGTTGAGTTAATAAATGTGCGCAATATTGTAAATAGTTCTTCAATTCTTTCCATTATGCAGAATATGGAAGAGAGATGCGTGTATGTTGATGCCACAAAATTCAATTTTGTATCCTGATGTGCATGCGAAGAGCAATCGTTTGTTGAATGCTGCCAAAAATCTACAGGATAACCAATGACTTAGACGCACTAAGATCCTAAGAGAGACCCCCTTATTCAATTTTGGGTGGGTCAAAGAAGAATCCTTATAACTTCCAAAAAAATCCTTATAAAACCTTTACAAAAAAGTCTTCAAATAAATAACAAACCCTTATAACTCCAATTACAAAATTTTTTGTATTTGCAAATATTCTTATAACTCCTTAAATACACATCAAAATTTTCCTTTAAGTTCTATTGCAAAAAGAATACACCTTATAACTCTTTAAGTTTCCCTTGAAATAATTTTTTTATAACTTAATGAAATCACTCATCACTCCCAAATAAAAAACTTGTTGAAAATATTTCATACACTTATTACTCCCAAATAAAAAAATTGTTGAAAATCTTTCATAAAGTTAACCCTCCATACTTTAATCTTCTTTAGGAAATATAATGTTCTATAACCAAAGATGGCTAAATTAGTGGAACCATAAATTTATGTGCCTTTCAACTATTTCACCATATGATGTTTTGGAAATGATGTCATATACCCTTTTATAATGCCAATTAACTATTTCACTGCCTTGGGAATAACGTCATATAACCTTTTATAATTTTGAGAGGAGTTTTAAAAGAAAGTTTATAAAATCATAAAATTGAAGATCACCTCATTAATTTCAAAGATCCGTCCAAGTTGAAGTTTCTCTTTTTGCCAACGTTCCTTCTTTTATGCAGATGTTTCTTGCTCAAATGAAGATTGCAGGTCGTAAGGGTACGCGTAGGATTAACACCTTGAAGCTCCTCAATAAAACATATTGGTCACATTTTCCAGCGAAGTTTTGTGCCATTAAATAAAACAAAGACGAACTAGATTCTTCTTGCTGACAATATAGAAAGATCACTTATGTGCTTCAAATCAACGCTCCAAAATTATAGGAATGGCATGAGAGCTCCAAAGACGAACTAGATTCTTCTTGCTGACAATATGGAAAGATCACTTATGTGTTTCAGATCAGTGCTCAAAAATTATAGGAATGGCACGAGAGCTCTTACTTCAGCGAACTTACCCATCCACTCGAGCATACAGACCTCTCCAACATTCTGCTCATTTTCTCGTGGAATGTAGCGACTCTCTCACAATGGAATGGTTTTATCCTCCCAACAATAGTTTCTCCTCTGGGATGGCAAAGTAATACCACTAAATGGTCTTTCTCTCAGCAACATTCTCATGGAAAACAACAACAATCTCTTATGACAAACAACGTTCAAACGGGCACAAACAACAACGGTCTCTTCTCCCAACCCAAAGCTCTGGTACCACTATTAGATTCAAAATGAAGAAAACAACAGAAATATAATGTAAATAACTAAACAAATTAAGAAACCATGATAAACAGAGATAAATAAACAAAGGCAGAAAAGGCATACTCTATTCATCAATGCTTCTGTAAATAATCATGTACAAAGATGTACATATATAATACAAAAGACCATAACTGTCATGTAACTGTATAATAGTTTGGTTAACTTAACTAACAAACTAACTTATGATTAAAGTTTTAACAGTTGTAAAATATGATCATAGTATACAGAGGCCCAAGGGATTTGGGTTCATTACTTATGATTCAGAAGATGCAGTTAACAAAGTTTGAATAAAACCTTTCGTGATATGAATGGTAAGATGTTGAGTTTAAGAACATTGGCTGGAATACTACATTTATGGAATATTGAATTATCTTTTGTCAGAGAGTATGATTCTTCAATCCCAAAGGACCAAGAATATCATTTTCATCTCCAAACTGCAACGGAATTATTTATGTGTGATTTTAAAGCATTGTCAGATAGATATGGAAAGTATTCATGCATTGGATCTTTCTAACAATCCATTAGATGACATCATAAACCAGATTGGTGGTCTTGATTGTATTGCATAGTGACTCTTGACAAACATTTGTCTCAGGCTCCGAATCAGAGTGATTTTTTTGCAATGCTTTGAAAAGGAAGGCTTCAGGATTTCTTCCAAGACAAGTCTAGTGAAAGCTATTTGAAACTCATCCTAAGTAGTAAATAAGGCACACTAGAGGACCTGAAATTCTTGATGGATAAATCTCACAGTTGGAAGAGTATTTTTAGCAGGTTAGGAAAAGCAAATTTCAGGTCTAATCTATCATTTTAATGGAATCAAATTCAAGAGAGAAGAATATGTTGATCAATATAAAATACACAGAATCCAAGGTAGAACAAAAAATTCATGCATTGAAGTTTGATGAAGTTGAGATTAATCAAGAACGTGAAGAAATAAAGAAGAAAGTTGACGAGGTCCAACTTTACAAGCAACAATAAGAGGAAAACATTTCATTCTTCATTTGGTTTTTATAGAAAATTTGGAGAAAAATGTGTAAAAAAACCACCTACAGGAAGTTGGTAGCGCAAGAGGTGATTTTTCAGTGTTACACACTACCAACGCGACTCTTTCTTTTAAAATGTAGGTAAATTTAGAGTGGGACTCGTTCTTTGTCAAGAAAGGAATGAATCAAGGTCCAGTTGTTGACGATGACTTAAGAAGATCTCTCTTATCTTCCAGCAAAGCTTATAAGGCAATCAAAAGAAATTAAAGATCACTCAAGTGGCATTTGAAATTAGTTTTGAATAAGGAGTCTTATTCCTTTAGCATAGGATCTCTTATCCTATTTTCTTGTAATACATTAATTTAGATTTGTTAGTTAGTATTTAGATCCATCTCTTTAGGATCTACAACAAACATATATTTTTATATATACTTCAGAAATTGTAATGAAGGAGGGGGGTCAGTTCTCGGGACTGTTTCACTTAATATACTTGAGAAGTCTTGTTCTTTGTAAGAATGAATGTATTTATTTATGGATGTTTTGCATATCTATGAGTGAATATCATATTTATTTTCTCATATATTTTTTTGTATTCTTGTGTCATAAGTGACTAGTGTGAGTTCCTTTAGGTTTGTTCACTTAATGATTGAGGGAGATCTGTTCTTTATTGCATTAGAGATCTAGGCCTGGAAGTATATATTCATGATTGTTTTAATTAGATTGTCACACACACCTCAGATGTGTGTGTGGTTCTGCTGATTAGGGTGATTTCTTCCATGTTCATCATATCTTATAAACACCTGATTAGTTCATTGGAGCCAAGATTTCCAGAGTATTTTCTTAATAGTCACATTATTGCAAGTCTTGACAGTCATTTAGTTCATATATCTAAGATTTTCAATCTCTGATCTAAACCCTCATTCAAATTATTCTTATGTTACCAAGCTCGTTTCCTTTACCGTCATGGAGTTACTCTTAGAGTGATAACAAATTGGCGTCAATACCGGGGAACAGAAGTGAATCTATTTTCCCTTGGAAAATGACACAAATCTGAATTTTGATGGCAGACAAGAGAAGGAAACAAAAATCGACTGTAACAATATTCCTGACGATTCCACTGGGGAGGATCCGATTGACAGAAAGATGAATAGGCATAAGGGAAAATCCAGGTATCAACTCATAAGATTTCTTCATGAACTGTCGTTGTTATTTATCAACTCATTTTTTATTTTCCCTTATCGTAATAAAAGGATCATCTTGTGTTTTGTTTATTCAGATGATCATCAACCTACCTTTATATATCCATCCTTGCAAGAGGAAAATTTGTAGCCTCCGTATATTGTTGATGGTGATCCTATATATTTACCTCAACCTATTCATAAAGATGAATTTTACATTCAAATCCCTCTTGAATCTGATCACTCTTGTAACCTTGAGGATATTTAAATTGATGCAAAACTTTCTCAGATCTCATTATCTTCAGTGACTATTGATCGTTCCAATCATCTTGTTAATCCTCATGATTATCCTATTGCTTTCCAAACTAGAATCAGAATGAAGATGTTCAAGCCTTTAAGGTTGCCATATTTCCTTCATGCTTATCCTCTTCATTGCCTTGAGTATCTTCTCCGGTTCTCTAGAGAGAATCAGGTCACAACTAAGAGGCATTTGGGGGACTTTGAATGTTTTGTTGATCAATTCGAGATTATTCATGATGATTTTATTATGAGTTTGTTCTCAAAAAAATTGTTTTGAGAGACTGTAATATGGTTTAAGAGTTTGAGAGATGATTCCATTGGTTCTTGGATTGAGTTTTCTAATTCTTTTTCAAAGTGTTGGGGTGAGAACAAATCTTTTTATTTGTACCTCATTGATTTTTATTCCTTGAGGAGAGAGGAAGACAAAGTCTTGTTTGTCTTCAATAGAAGGTTATATAGCATTTATCATGACATGCCTTTGGAGATACGACCTACATAGACTATTTCCATGGTGTTATACATTATGGCTCAGTATCCAGACCTTGTCCTTCTCTCGAGAGAAAGGAAATCATCATCTTTAAGTCAGTTTTTTTAGGATGAAGAAGGAGTGGAGGAGAACATACGTGTTTCTAGAAGGATTCAAGATCCGGTTTACTTTGAGGATCTTCATGCATAAGAGAAGGAAGACTATCAGTATGTTTCAGATTCAGAACAAGATGACAGTGAGTATGAATCATATCTTGAACAACATCAATATTGTAATTATATTTCAGATTTGGATCAAGATTCTTTAGTATTTGCATATATTTTTATGGACATGGATGCATGTCAAGTTTATGATCAATTTAAAAACCATGTTGAGCATGTGGTAACTGATGATTGCATAGGCAACTATATGTTCTTAGCTGATCATCGTCAGTATGATTTAAAACCTGTTGTACTATTATCTTTTAATCATCATGCTGAAACCCAAGAGACTGTCATTTTTTATGATCAAGAGTTGCTCATAAGGGAACAAGAAAGTAATATGTTTTCAAGCAGAGACACATTCATGGATGAGGCATTCATTGATCAATATGTTTTTTTTCTTGGTTTCAAGGATCCGGTTGCATCCTTGATGGAGTCATATATTTCATATCACTTGAAAGTTTCAAATTTTATTTACTTACCAGCACTTTCAGATGAGTGTTGTTTCCTGAAGGAGTTTTTATCATTGTTGTTACATTTCAGATATCATCTATTGATCAGTGGTATGGACAAGATCTTTTTAGTTTTGAAGTTGCTTGAATGGTTGTTATGGAAGTCTAACTTTACTTGACGAAGTTGCAGATCTGGTTAGAGTAGGGTAGTATAGGAAATAAGCCTGTTTACAAGCATTTCCTTTCTTTCAGTTTGCAGTAAATGAAGTAGTTAGTTTGCTTGAATAAGTGGCAGGTTTTGAAATTTTGCAGAGAGTGGTTGACTGTTGACTCCATAGCCCAATGGAAAGGACACTGAAACTTATAGGTTATTGGAAACCTCATAGGAAAGTTTCCATCCTAGTTGGAGCTAGATGTTAGCACTCAAAATGTCCTTTTAAATTTTTCAGGCACCTTCATTTGTTCGTTCTTAATTTGTTGATTTCCCAGGTCTTTTGCCAATCATCATAGTCTTCAAATACCCCATCAATCCCTAACAAGCAATCATTGATCAATTTTTTCCCATGAACCCTGTGGTTTTTGTCTTACTAACCTCGATTCCAAAAATAACAATAATTGTTATTTAGCCTGAAACCCTAGCTTTTGTGTATTTTATATTTTCAAATAAAAATATATTTTTTTATTTGTAAATTTTACCAAAAAGGTAGTTTGTTCTCAAGTGTCAACCTCTAATCCTAATCCTAAGTCACACTACATATCAATCTATGCATATGCCAAATTCCACATTCAACACATAAACCAACACAAGCCCAATGCAAGCACAAAACTCAACACCACTCCACATATCTCATCGGAATATGCATATAAGTCGTGACATATATTAACACCTATCAATATTTATTTCTAGTGTATATGGGATATTTCATATGCATTGTCAGTAAAAATGTATCGAGCATGGGTTTCAGTATGCAAATGTTGAGATGTCGAGCATTATTGGGGTTGGACGACTTTGAAGACAGTCACAATGATCATGACCAACTTGCTAGTTGCCAGAACTAGCCAGAATATTAGAATGAGTTTGTGGTATTGGGTTTTATCACTCGATTTGCAGAGGCCACTGCAAAACCCAACTCTATACATGTATTTGAATTCTCAGGATGGAAAAAATTGTCTACCATGGATGGTGGTCCACGTGGTTTTCTCCTAGTTCAGGTCCAATTTGTGATAGTTCTTACAAGAGATTTGTTACAATACAAATGGATTTGCATCAAGAACTTGATGCTTCTCGGGATGGATTACATCATGTCGAGCATGGCTATAGGACCTCTTGGCACAGATCTTTCAAGAGGAAAGAAAATGATTATTCTCAAAAATTTGTTGACACAGGCATGCGACTGCAAAATTTTATTTGGGAATCAGAATTCATAAATATGCTTGAGGACTATTGTAACGTCCTCGGCCGTGATCCCACTGGTCGGGCAAACGCTACTGCGTGGAACAACATTCTCATACTTATGTAATATTCATTTAAATGAAGTTAAATGTCTTAACAGAGTAACATATAATTATTTCCATCATACAGAATTAATGAAATCAATAGTAAGCATCATCACAACGAAATGCATGATAATATAGTAAGTATCACAGACTAACATCACGTATAAATTAAGTACAACATTAATACTTATCTTTGAAGCTGTAGTAACTCCACCTACCACGTGCAGACCTTCAACGAACCTCCCAGCCTTATACCACATTTCTCATCACTCTCAGCATTGGATCACCCCCAAGCTGGGACCAAGATCCACCTAAGGTAAGGGAATCCTAAACTAGGCTGAGGTTATAGGGAAACTGCACAAAATAACCAAAAGGATTCTTCCCAGGATGCCTTCTTACACCCACTACTCACGGACTATCATTCCCCACACGTTTATTCCACCCGGGAGTATACACCTTCACAAGCATAGTCCATCAGTGCTTCATCACCCTCTCTAGGCCTTAGCAACATGATGGATTAGGAAGTCTCATAGCTCCATAGTTGTTGTTGGACTATCTCTGGGAGAAAACCACTTCCCAACAGACCCTTCACCTAGAAAGAGTTTCTCACAGGCCTGACAACCTCCCTCTTCAACCACGAGCCTAACCACCTGACTCTTCCACCCTATTCCACTTCAATTCCTACAAGGTGAGGATAATAGCAACAACAATAGCAATTTGGTTAACTCCCGGGTGACAACAATAAAAAGAATTTTGGTATGGACATTGAAAAATTGTAACAGACCACACTAAGACACAAAACGGTTCAGGCCATATCGAGGATGTTTCGTCTTCACAATAAACCAACATAGGTTGGCTTCACGGTTTTCTATTTTCAGAGATGCATGAGGTTATGCAAAGTTCGATCCTAGAGCTCAACAAAATTCACGGAGAATGGAAAATGGATAGCGAACAATCTTCCTGTGAGGGTTTCCTTCACTGTCTGTAGGTATGCAGAGGTAGACGCATAGGAAAAAAGGTTCAGATGCCCCAGACCCGCGAACTCAGGCGGAGGATGACAGAATGAGGAGTGAACCCCCCCCCATGGTTGACTTCTGTAGCTTTTAACTACATGTGCCCGGGCCGAAAAATGTTGCTCATGAAGCTGCATGCGCTCCATCAACATGCGTTCCTCTCTAGGAACTTAGGGAAACACTCAAAATTGTCCACCTTAGGTTTAAAGAAATAATAATAATAAATTATTATCTCTTTCTAGAGGTGAGCCCCCTAGATTAGCCCCTAGGCCCAATACTTATCCTTTCTTTCCACCTTTCAACCCACATTCCCTTACCCACTCTGTGGAAGCTTAGTCCCCCATCCCTCATTCATTGTGGTCAGTCTGCACGCAGCAATGTTCATATTTTTGTTAAGGTTATGCATAATTACATATACAAAATTGGCACCTGGCCTTAACACTTAGGCTCTCTAACCTAATAAACCATAAGCCTTACCATCTTATCAATACTCGGCTCACTAGCCTACAAAACATGATTTACAATTCATAAACATGATTACAACAGGTCTCGTCCTTGGGGATATTACAATCCCCTCCCCTTATTTTTGCGTTGTCCTCAGTGCAACTTTCACACAACATCAACAAGATTTCCAAAATATTCAAAAATATGCAGGTATTCTGCCCACATAGCATCCTCATGCTCCCATGTCATGTCCTTAGGACCGTACCAGGCCCACTGGACCTTTACAAGCCCTATAGCTCGATTTTGGAGTTGTTTTCTTTTCCTATCCAATATGTGCACATGATGCACTTGCAAGATACCTTCTTTCTCCACCTGAATCACATTCCAATCGATAACATGATTATCATGAGGTATATATTTCTCAATCAACGAAACATGAAACAAATTACGTACATTCATGGATGCAGGTAATGCAAGCATATATGCAACTGGCCCAATGCTTTCTAGGATTTCAAATGGCCCACAAAATCCAGCTGCCAACTTGGCATAGTTTCCTAGCTTTAGGGAACTTCTATTAGTTGTTACTTTCAGGAAAACATGATCACCCACTTTGAATTCTTTGTGGGTTCTATTTTTGTCAGCATAAATTTTCTGCCTGTCTTGGGAAACTTTTTAATTCTTCTTAATTTTAAGCATTTTCTCTTCCATTTCCTTGAGAAACTCTGGCCCAATTACTGCCCTGTCAGTTGGATTATCCCAGCTTACTGGAGTATTTCACTTTCTACCATAAAGTGCTTCAAAGGGATCATCTTCAATGATGCTTGATATCCATTGTTGTAAGCAAATTCTACCAAGTGTAGGTAGTCTTCCCATTTTGATGGTTTTTCCATCACATACATTCTCAATATGTTTGTTATCACTCTGTTCTCCCTCTCTGTCTGTCCATCAGACTCAGGATGACAAGATGTACTAAAGTTCAGATTCATTCTGAATCCTTTGAACAATCCTTTCCAGAAATTCGAGGTGAATTTCGAGTCTCTGTCAAACACAATTGTTTTAGGAATTTCATGCAATCGTGCCACGTCCTTCATGAAAATATCAACAACATCTTCTTCCTTGTGAGTAGTTTTCAAAGGAATAAAATGGGCAGCTTTTGTAAGATTTTCCACCACTACCATGATCAAATCATGCAGCTTGTCTGTTCTGGGAAATCCTGTAATAAAATCCATTATCACCACTTCCCACTTCCATTCAAGAATGGGCAAAGGTTGTAGAAACCCTATTGGGTGCCTGTGCTCAGATTTAACCTTCTGGCATTCCATACATATGGAAATATATTCAACGATCTATTTCTTCATACCTGGCCAAAAGTAATGGCTCCTGACTGCTGTCAGAGTCTTCTGATATCCAGGGTTCCCAACATAAGTCACGTTATGCATTTCTCTTAGAATCGCAAGTTTCAAACCCTGGACATTAGGTATATACACTTTGGTTTTGTACAGATGTATTCCATCAGCTTTAATTTTCCTCTTTATATGGTCTCTCACTCTGCTATAGCTTTTCTACCACATCTTTCTACTACAAATCTACATTTGCAGCTTCCAAAATTCTATCCTTAATATCATTCATGTATAAGCTAATGGCTGAATCATGTAAGTTGTTCACCTTTCTTTTGAGTGCATCAGCCACCTTGTTTTCCTTCCCTTTGATATGCTTGATATCAAAGTCGTATTCACACAGAAACTCTAGCCACCTACTCTGCCTGACATTTAAGGTAGTTTGGTCAAACAAGTATTTCAAACCATTGTGGTCTATTCTCAATTCAAATCTCCTTCCCATGAGGTAATGTCTCCATTTCCTCAAAGCGTGAATGATTGTTGGCAACTCCAAATCGTGAGTGGCATAATTCTTTTCGTGCTCTTTCATCTTCCTGGACTCATAACAGATTACGAATCCATTCTAACTAAGAACTCCTCCCAACCCTTCTTTACACGTATTTGTGCACACCACAAAATCTACATTTCGATCTGCAATCATGAAGATTGGAGAGTTGGTTAACAATTGCTTCAATCGCTGGAAAATTTTCTCACACTCTTCAGTCGACTAAAACGTTTTCTCCTTCCTTTATAAGGAAGTGATAGGGTGAGCTATCTTTCATAACCCTGCGATAAACCTTCTGTAATATCCCGCTAGACCCATAAAGGATCTAACTTCTTCCACATTCCTTGGTGTTGACCATTCTCTGATGGCCTCAACCTTCTCAGTATCCATGGTGATCCCTTCCTCTCAAATAATGTGCCCCATGTAATGGATCTTCCTTTGATAAAATGAGGATTTGCTTAACTTGGCACACAACTGGTGTTCTCTCAATACTTGTAGCACCATCCTTAGGTGTTGTTCATTCTCTTCCTCTGACTTGGAATACACCAGAATTTCATCCAGGAATACTATGACAAACTTGTCTAGATAGTCGCTGAATACACCATTCATCAAGCACATAAAAACAACAGGTGTGTTCGACAACCCAAACGGTACCACCGTGAACTCGTAATAACCATACCTTGCTCTAAAGGCGGTCTTGTTGATGTCTTCATCCTTTATTCTTACCTGGTGATATCTTGATCTGAGATCTATCTTTGAAAATATTTTCATACCTTTCAACTGATCGAAAAGATCAGCGATCCTTAGTAGACGATACTTGTTCTTGATAGTTACTTTGTTCAACTATTTGAAATCAATGCATAGCCTCAACATCCTGTCCTTCTTCTTCACGAACAGGACCAGGGCACCCCAAGGTGACATGCTTGGGATAATGTACCCCTTCTTTAGAATCTCTTCAATATTCAATTGCAACTCTTTCATCTCTGGCGTACTCATTCTATAAGGAGCTTTCGACAATGGAGCTGCTCCAGGCATCAAATTTATAGAGAAATCAATATCTCTCTTCAGAGGTAGTTCGGGTACCTCCTGAAATACATATTCAAACTCTGTTTGTACCACATGGTATCCAATATTTGAGATTTCATCTCTGGATGCTTCCTCCACACGGGCTGCAAACAATTGACAGCCTTTCATGTAGCACTTTTTTAGCTGCATTGTTGAGATTTCTCTAACAACCACAGCTCTGGGAATTCCTTGGAATGTTTTCCGATTCCCCTCCTCAGTCAGGCAAATAAATTCCTTGTTACGATAGTCCAGGAGGACATGGTGTTGTTCCAACCAGTCCATCCAAATTAAACAATCATAAGAGCCTAAAGGCAAAATATTCAATTCAGCCTTCGTGCTCAATCCCTTCATGTCCACAGGATAGGACTTAACCAACTCAATGAATGTCCTCTTGGTTCCTGTAGCCAACTGCACTAACCAAGGATTTTCATGTTTGCTTCTTGATAAATGCAAACTTTCCACCACCCTAGGATCTACATAACTATGGCTAGCCCCTGAATCAATTAAAATAATAAATGGTTGGTTGTTAATCATACCTTCCACTTCAATCATCTGTGACTGAAATTCAACTTCATTGTTGTCCAGGGCCACATAGATCCTTGGCATTATACTGCCCATGTCCTCCACTGTTTCTGCTTGTTGAACATTATGGACATCTCTTGCTTTGCCTTTTTTATTGGGACAATCTATGTACTTGTGGTTCTCTTTACAACCCCAACAATGAATGGGCATCTGTCTCGACCTTTGATCCCCCACTTTATCCATTCTCGGCTCTCTAAATGATGGTTGTCCTTGAGGACTATTTCTAAAGAATGGAGGTTTGTTTCCCTTCTACCTCTGTTCTTTCTTAAACTTCTTCTGGTCATCCCAAGCCTTCTGAAAGGTAGGCTTTTCTCGTTGCTATTCATATAAGCATTTCACTCTTCTTATTTTTTCTTCCATAGTATTAGGATCATCATACTGAATCTTGTCACCAATGGGAGGTGGCAGTCCACTCAGATACCTCTAAATATTGATAGCCTCGTCTTTGATGAATGGAACATACTTCAGTAATTTCAAAAACCTGCGTTCGTATTCATCAATGGTCATGCTGCCCAACTTGAGTTCGAAGAACTCCTTCATATTTCTGTCATAGTATCTTTTAGTCAGGCATTTCCTCTCAAAATAACTCTTGAATTCCTTCCAAGTGATATCTTTCTCTCTAATTTCTTGCACCTGCACAAGTTGATCCCACCACATCGATGCTTTTCCTTTTAGTTGATACATCGCAATTCTTCCTTTTGCATGAGAGGAATAATTATGCAGTCGGAAATATTTCCTCATGCCAAGCAACCATGTTTCGGCATCTTCCTCCTTCTAATGTTCTCCATCAAACATAGGAGGCTTAATCTTGATCATCTCCCCTTTCAATTCATCCAATCCAGATCTTCGGTGTTTTATGGTAGGGGATGGGCTTGAACTACTATGTGCTTCCTTACCAGAATGCTTTGGGGAGTGACAACAATGTCTGTTACCACTCTTCAATCTTCTTTTTCTCTCAGGGGTCCTGTGATTCCCTGTTTTGCTTGTGTCACTCTCCTTTTCCAATTTCCTTTCTATTCTTTCCAATCTCTTCAACATCTTTAAGTTGAATTCACCCTGCTAATCCCTGACCCCCATGAGCTTTCGTCTATGAGATCGACGACCCTAGGCATCTTTCTGCAATCTTTCAATGATTTTCATCATATGCCCTTCCTTATCCAATTCTCTTCCATGCCCATTGGAGTTCGATCCTTCGACTCCCAAGTTGACATACCTTCCTTCTCTTTTGTTCTCTGAATTGGAGGCAATCCAAACCTCTTCCATTTCTATACTCGGAGTTGATTCATGGCTATCTTGACACTCGTTGAACTCTGCACACACAATGTGTAGTCAACCGAATTTTTCTAGGCCTTAAACCCTTAATAAAACTACAACATTCATAAACCAACATGAATAGGAAAACATTTCGATTCGACGAATTTTCTAAGCTCTATTTCGCTCTGTAATTTCCAGGTGATAGCCATCGTTTTCTTAGTCCCCAACCCATGCATCCACGAGCCATGATCAAATGTTAAACTTCTAGGTTCTACAAGGCTCTTTAAACGAAGCTTCAGGTTTCAAGATTTTGGGGCTTCAGGGTTTCAGGTTTCAGGTTTTTGGTCCCAAAGGTTCTCACACTCGCTTCCCCCTCCAACTCCCAACTCCCAAAATTTCGACCTCTCTCCCCCTGGGCGCACAGAACAACTTTCACCAACCAAGGTAGTGATACATGGTGTCCTTAAGAAGGTCAACATCACTTTCGGCGACATCATAGGGTCCCACAACTTTCACTTTTCATTTCAGATTTTCGGGCATTGGGAGTTCATGCATCCACACATTTCGAACTTTCGTTTGCCAAAATTATGAAATTATGGTCTATTCATCTACTTGATCCAATGGTCAAGATCCTCTCCTATGATATATGGTGTAGATAATTTTGGGGTTTCGAGTTTCGAAAATGTTCACCTCTCCTCATTTCTCATCTCCCGACTTTGCAAAATTCGAAAGGTTCTCGCGACTAACTCAAGAACCACTCCATAATATCTAATGATCGAGTCCTCCTCTCAGATCTACGACGTAGATCTTCTTGATTTTTTGGGTTTCTATGTCTCAACGCTCCCTGCTTTTTCCTGATAGTCGAACTCCCGAAAGGATTCTCAGATATCCTTCCGGCACCTTCTCTAGATATAACGGTCGTAAGGGATCTCGTTTCCTCCCGATCAGATCCAAAGGGTCCAACACTTCATGTGTTGAGATTTCTCTCTCCTTGTGGCCATATACTACACCGGTTGCAGGTTCTATAATACTGCTACACCTCCTCAGCTTTGTAACACAACCAAGTGACTCCTTGGCACTCGGAAACATTCAAAGGTCCAAAAATCAGTTCTTCCAAACGTGATTCCCACCTAAACGTCGGGTCCAATGACCACTTATCCAGCCCATTCAGGTTCATTGTTGTAAACCACGCTCTGATACCATATTGTAATGTCCCCGACCCTGATCCCACTGGCTGGGCAAACGCTACTGCATGGAACAACATTCTCATACTTATGTAATATGCATTTAAATGAAGTTAAATGGATTAACAGAGTAACATATAATTACTGCCATCATATAGAATTAATGAAATCAACATTAAGCATCATCACAACGAAATTCATGATAATATAGTAAGTATCACAAACTAACATCACATATAAATTAAGTACAACATTAATACTTATCTTTGAAGCTGTAGTAACTCCACCTACCATATGCAGACCTTCCATGAACCTCCCAACCTTAGACCATGCTGCTCATCACTCTCAACAGTGGGTCACCCATGAGATGGGACCAAGCTCCACCCAAGGTAAGGGAATCCTAAACTAGGCTGAGGTTACAGGGAAACTGCACAAAATAACCGGAAGGATTCTTCCCAGGATGCCTTCTTAGCCCCACTACTCACAGACTCCCATTCCCCACATGTCTGTTCCACCCGAGAGTATACACCTTCACAAGAACAGTCCATCAATGCTTCACCTCCCTCTCTGGGCCTTGACAACAGGTCGAATCAGGAAGCCTTAGAGCTCCATAGCTGGTGCTGGAGTCCCTCTAGGAGAAAACCACTTCCCAACAGACCCTTCATCTAGAAAGAGTTTCTCATAGGCTTGACAACCTGCCTCTTCAACCATGGGCCTAACCACCCGACTCTTCCACTAGATTCCACTTCAGTTCCTGCAAGCTGAGGATAACATCAACAACAATAGGAATTCGGTTAACTCCGGGTGACAACAACAACAAGAATTTGGGTATGGACATCCAAAAATGACAACAGACCACACTAAGACACAACACGGTTCAGGAAATATACAGGATGTTTTGTCTTCACAATAAAACAACACAGGTTGGCTTCACAGTTTTCTATTTTCAGAGATGCGTGAGGTTATGCAAAGGTCGATCCCAGAGCTCAACAGAATTCATAGAGAATGGAAAATGGATAGCGAACAATATTCCCATGAGGTTTTTCTTCACTGTGCATGGGTGTGTAGAGGAAGATGCATAGGAAAAATAGTTCAGACGCTCCAGATCCTCACGAACTTAGGAAGAGGATGATAGAATGAGGAGCGAACCCCCCCCATGAATAACTTCTATAGCTTTTAACTGCATGTGCCTGGGCTGGCACATTTCACCCATGAAGTTGCATGCGCTCCATTAGCATCCGTTCCTCTCCAGGAACTTAGGACAACACTCAAAATTCTCCACCTTAGTTTTAAATAAATAATAATAATAATAAATTATTATCCCTTTCTAGAGGTAAGCCCCCTAGATTATCCCCTAGGCCCAACACTTAGCCTTTCCTTCCACCTTTCATCCCCCATTCCTTTACCCACTTTGTGAAAGCTTAGTCCCCCATCACTCATTCATCTTGGTCGGTCTGCACGCAGCGGTGTTCATATTTTTATTAACATTCTGCATAATTACATATACAAAAACAGGCTCCTGGCCTTAACACTTAGGCTCTCCAGCCTAATAAACTCATAAGACTTAACATCTTATCAATACTCAGCTCACCAGCCTACAAAACATGAGTTACAATTCATAAACATGATTACAACAGGTCTCATCCTTGGGGATATTACAACTATCCTAATCTCAGAAATATGATCCATAATAATACGAAATTGTTGTTAAAAGTGTTGCCCCACCAATGGTTTTTGGTGTGGGAGATCATATGGATTATTCGACATTTGGAAAAAAACACATAATTTCAAGATATAGGCAATTACATACCATTCATATTTCTTTTTCTAATGGGTAGGAGATGGCGCAACATGAAGAGAAAATGAGAAATTGCATCTAGAGAGAAACCTAGTGAAGGTCGTGATCATGAAGGATAGGACTACCAAGTGTGCTTGTGGTTTTGGTTTTGTGGTTTTTGCAAACCCAAAAATTGTTGACAAATTTGTTTTGGATAAACATAGCATTGATGGTCGAATGATTTTGTTGTTTTTAAACACACTATTAGGTCGAAGACAAAAAGGCTATTCCTAGAGATGATCAATAACATATGAATAGGAACATTAATATTTCCCATTCTCCTCCAAGTCAAGCTAGGATAAAGAATATATTTTTGGACAATTTAGAACCTACAGTCACAAAAAATGACTCCAGAAAATATTTTGAACAATTTGGTTCAATAACATATGCGGTTGTAAATTATGATCATAGTATACAGAGGCCCAAGGGATTTGGGTTCATTACTTATGATTCAGAAGATGCAATTAAATTTTATTTCCATAAAACCTTTCGTGATATGAATGGTAAGATATTGAGCTTAAGAATACTAGCTGGAATAATGAATTTATGGAATATTGAACTCTCTTATGTCATAGAGTATGATTCCTCAATCCCAAAGAACCATGAATCTCTTTTTCATCTCCAAACTGCAGCAGAATTATTTCGGTGTGATTTTAAAGCATTGCAATATAGAGATGGAAAGTATTCATGCCTTGGATATTTATAACAATCCGTTAGATGACATCATAAACTAGATTGATGGTATTGATTGTATTGCACAGAGACTCTTGACAAACATCTCTCTCAGGCTCAGAATCAAAGTGATTTTTTTTTCAATGCTTTGAGAAGGAAGGCTTCGAGATTTATTCCAAGACAAGTCCAGTGAAAGTTATTTGAAAATCATCCTAAGTAGTAAATCAGGAACACTAGAGGACCTGCAATTCTTGATGGATAAATCTCACAGTTGGAAGAGTATTTTTAGCATGTTACGCAAAGAAAATTCCAGGTCTGATCTAGCGTTTTAAGGGAATCAAATTCAAGAGAGAAGAAAATGTTGATCAATATAAAATACACATAAGCCAAGGCAAAACAGAAAATATAAGCATTGAAGTTTGATGAACTTGATGTTAATCAAGAAGTTGAAGAACTAAAGAAGAAACATGACAAGGTCCAACTTTACAAGAAACATGAACATGAGGACCTTTAAGTATTCATTTGGGTTTTATAGCAAATTTGGACAAAACTGTGTAAACACACCACCTACAAGAGGTTGGTAGTGCAAGATGTGATTTTTCAGTGTTACCCTCTACCAACATGATTGTTTATTTTAAAATGAATATAAAGTCAGAGTGGAACTCTTTCTTGGTCAAGAAAGGAATGAATCAAGGTTCAGGTGTTGATGGTGAATTATGGAGATCTCTCTTATCTTCCAACAAATCTTATAAGGTAATAAAAATAAATCAAAGATGGCTAGAGTGGAATTTGAAATTAGTTTTGAATAAGCAGTCTTAGTCCTTAAGTAGAGGATCTCTTATTCTATTTTCTTGTAATACATTAATTTAGATTTGCTAGGTGGCATTTAGATCCATATCTTTAGGATCTTCAACAAACATATATTTTTATATATATTTCAGAAATTGTAATGAAGGAGGGGAGTCAACCCTCGAGACTATTTCACTTAATATACTTGAGAAGTCTCATGCTTTGTAAGACTGAATGTATTTCTGGATGTTTTTCAGATCCATGAGTGAATATCAGATTTCTTTTCTCGCATATTTTTATTTATGATTGTGTCATAAGTGATTGGTCTGAGTTCCTTTGTGTTTGTTCAATTAATTATTGAGGGAAGTCTATCCTTTATTGAATTAGTGATCTAGGTGGTGCCAGTCGTCCCTCACAGGCAACCCTCTTCCACTAGGACCTTCTCTAACTTTGGCCCGAAGAGATACAATGCCCTTCAGATCCCGTATCGGGACCTTTTTGTTCCCACAGGATTCTCTGTTGATCTCCCAACAGTCTTCTCGGGAAATCGGGTTTCGCGTTATCACGAAACCTGTGAGCACGTTCCTCGTGCCAATCAAAACCCTGAAACCCAATGGGTCAAAGAGTCAACCCTCCCGTTCCTGTCGGGGATTTCCTTATCGGGAAATCGGCGCATGCACTGTCGCGGTTCGCTTCCTTCACAAATCCCCGAACCCCGAACTCCGATATGCACGTGCGCTAATTCCTCGCCACGTCACCTCCTCTCTCCACTTTTTTGAGAATCCCGTGATCGCGATTTCACTAGTCGCAGTCCCCTTGCACTGAAAAACTTCGAATGCCGAATCCCGACTTCCCGGGATCTCGTGCCGCCTGTCCCCTAGCGATCCACGGCTCCAATTTGATCGGGAAATCGCTAATCACGATTTCAACAACTATGAAACTCTTCCCTCCGGGAAACCCGATATGCCGAATCCCGATGGCTCTTGGTTCTTCCTGTGCCTAAGGGTTAAATCCATCGCTACTTCTCCCAGATCTCACGGTCGGTGGGATTTCGCGAATCTATCCTGCGAATCCTGGCCGTCGATTCTCCCCCTTGGAGATTTCTCTCTCTCTAAGCTTCCTTCCTGTTCGCACCTTCTCCTGGGTCCTCCTCCCAGAAATAATGAAGGAACTATCCCTCCTAAGCTTATCCTCGCTCCACAATTGTTTATGAGAACTTGTTGCACACACTCCTTGCAGTAGATCTTCGAACACGGCTAAGTGTCAAAGCTTCTTCGACTCTGCGCACTCCTATAGCAGAAGTCCTTCAACTTTTTGCTCAGAATTGCAACTATGAGTCCTCGTCTAGCCTGCGCACACCTTGCATGGCTCCGGTGCCAAATCTTCCCTTATGAGATGAGAACAAAAGCTATCCCTAGGTAAACCCTGTAGTCACGCACTCCTTGCGGACAAATTCAACTGCACTCCTTGCAGGAATTCTCTGGCTCACTTAGAAAAACAATTGAAACTCATTCACTCATTCTCTCAGATTTCAAATCAACCATGAAATCACATACACAACATATAAAATCAAGTGCATAATAAGAAACAACAGTCATGATCATAACATCAACAACACTCAGAGAATAACACAACCATGAAATTGAATCAAAGTTTTTCCATTAATTCAATATCTGTACATGGAGGTTCTTCATACACTTCTCTGCTCTGCTCTTCTTTCTCTCTTGCTTCTTCAATATGTTACAATGTACAAAGGAGGGTGTCTATATCCGTTTTCCCTCTCAAACTCTACAACTATCAAATCTAGAATTTAATATCCTATCTACTTTACATTAAATCTATTAAATGCCTTCCTATCTACTAAGGACGAGAGCTTAAAGGCTCAAGGTCCATTACATATACAAAGTGCACTTCTTTATGAATGTCTTCATTAAAGAGCGTCGCAACAGCTTCCAAAGAATTTCAAAATTTGAATAGGCATTGTCCAGCTCTCTTTTCTGCTCCACGCGTTGGCTCGCTTGATATGCTGGCGATTCTCCTGCATCACTAGGCCTGCAAATATATATTTTGATTGTTTTAATTAGATTGTCACAGATACCTATTATGTGTGTGTGGTTATGCTTATTAGGGTGATTTATTCCATGTTCATCATATCTTATAAACATTTGATTAGTTCATTGAAAGCAAGATTGCGAGAGTATTTTCTTAATAGTCGCATTAGTACAAGTCTTGACAGTGATTTAGTTGATCCATCTAAGATTGTTGATCTCTGATCTAAACCCTCATTCAAATTATTCTTATGTTACCAAGATTGTTCCCTTTACAGTGAGGGAGTGACTCTTGGAGTGATAACATTGTCTTCTATCAATAATCCTAGGTCAACGATGGTAATAATTGTATGGTATAATGTAATTTTAACAAACCAATTGGACTGTTCTTACTAATATCATGGATGTACTAATGCTCAATATTTTTTAAATTAGGATTCTAATGATGAGTGATTTACCTATCATCTTCTTTTGCACCCAACTACAATGTCAAATCGAGAGAAGGTTTCAATAAGAGCACCACTTAGAGAGGAAGTATACCAAGAATTTTGAATCAACAATATATTCAATTCCAACTACATCCAGATTCACCAATTAGGAATGAGTACAACAATAGTAGTTCTTCACAAGTTGGCATTGGATTCAATCAAATAGAGATTGTTATAGATGATTATTTACGAGATACGACTGACATGGATACAATGTTGTTAGATGCCTTCCAGAATGATGAGCTAGGGGATGTTGCTCATGTCACTGATACATTTTTCGAAATCTTGAAATCTACTTCCACCACCCCTCTCTTTGGACCTAGCCAACTAAAGTATACCTATTTGGGAACAAAAGAATTAGTATTCAACTTGAAAGTAAATTTTGGTATGTCAAAAACATGTTTCTAGGAAATATTGAGGTAACTTACCATCAAGTCCCTTATATTTTGATAAATATTGTCGCACAATGAACATTAACAATGGTTGATTTCATGAACATTAAACAACATTGCAGATTTTTATTTTCCACTAGCTGTAGGTTATTCAAATATAAGTTTCTTTCAAGTGATAATGTCTTTCCCGATAGCTTCTAAGAGGCAAAGTAGATGTTGAAAATATTTGGTGTTGAGTACATATCATATCATGCATGTGTGAATGATTATATTCTATATCGAGGAGAAAATGCAGACAAAGAGATATGTCTAAAATGTGGGCATGACAGGCACCATAAATTACATGATAAGGGTAAATCATATGGTTCACCTCATAAGATATTGAGTCGCATGCCTATAATCCCAAGGATTCAAAAGCTCTTTCATTGCACAAAAATATTTATGTTGCATGGATGGCATGCCTCACACATAAGTGAGTTAGGATTTATGTGAATCCAAATAGAATCAATAGACATGACGCATATAGATGATACATGGCCCAAAAAATTCAATAATGAAGTATGAAGTCTATGACTCAGCATAGCCATGGATGATGTCTGTTGAACACACCACCCACACTAAGAGGTGGGCTGAATTAGTGTGTGGACTATTCTGACCTTTTCTTCTCACACGTTAGAATTTAAAACATATTTGAACAGATTACTAAAAATCAAATCATAATTACAATGGACACAGAGACACCAGACGTTTGTATAAGATTTTGTATAATTGATATGAATATATGTGAAAGAGGATTTTATTATCACCAACTAATTTGTTTAAGCACCAACTGAAGTAAGGAGCACCAACTCTCAGGCACGACCCAACTTGTTGCAAGAACCAGAATGCTAATAGAACCCAATCTATCCAAATAGATTTTATTCTACTCCAATAGTAGTGATCCATTACAGAATCAACTCTATCTAAATATCAAAGGTATAAAACACCCATCACCACATTTCATCTTCTCTCTAAAATTCATGCCTTCTTTGATTTCTCTTTCCTTTGATCTCATCAACCAATCCTCGCTTCTACATCTCTCTCTTATATTCGCATCGACCTTAGGTCCATATCTTCCTCTTCACTTAACAAACCAAGCTTCATTCACACACACCGTTTCAAGTGAACGAGTCATGGTTGTTTTTATACTTGTTTATGCTCAAAACTTGTTTAAGTTATTGAGTTGACCCGCGCAATAACCAACTTGTTTATTAACAAATTTGGGACCACGACATCATCAATCCAGGTATTCAATGTTACACTTGGCATCCATGTTCGTTTCACAAATTTATCACAGTCATTGATTGATTTCCTTCATTTATGTGACAACAGAAACAGGCGCTTCCTTCAAACAATGATCATATGATCAATGGCATAAAACTATGGGCTTAACAATTAAGCGAATCACATTTTTCCCTCTAAATATTTTTACCATATGACCAACAACGATGACCTCACGTTAGGTGAGACGAGTGCATCAGTGCTTATCAATTCAATGGCCATGATTCATTCTCCGGATGAGATCTGTGATTATCGAAACTTTGGGTCTTCGTGACTTACCACCTTTCAAATCTCCCTAATATGATATTTCCAAACAGATCAGATGGTTCACATTATATATCGAAACCAGATCGATGGTTAACATCAATCCTTACACTCATCCTTCATTTATTAATCCAATGGCTAGGACATAATCAAACAATGAGATGTATGGCCACCTTTTACTCCATGACTTTGTCTATTATTCTTACGCTATCCTTCCACTGTATTTTGATAAATGGTTTATAGTACACTCAACATCAGATCGACGATCTATATCTCCTTCGGGTCTCCAGACTCCGGATATTTCAAATCTCAAACCCCTTCTCTCCTCTGAACGTCAATCTTATGGAGCTTACAATCCACTGACGCGTGTCCCTTTCTCGATCAATGGTTGACATCCTTTCACGTCTCTAGGCTTCGAATTCTCAAGCCTGAACTCTCATTGTTGTATGATCAACGATTGAGAATAATCTAAGGAAATCTTTTAGATTAGACGACTTATGTCTGCTTCGGGACTTTAACGTTCGACACTTCGGAGGTCTCATATAAACGTTGCTCCATTTTCCTCTGGAGTGACAAGATGTTGAGTAAGTCGACAACGGTGAAGATAACTTGTTGTTAGATAACGTTTCCACTTACACTATCCTTCCACTGTAGTAGATCGACGATCAATAATAATACCGACGTGGTATTTCAGATCGGACGTCTTGTGTCCACCTTAGGAATACAACATTCGGGACTTTGGGAATGTGTTGGTGGTATATTTCCCGAGGAAAAACTCCCGTAGTGACGTAAGTTTCTTACGTCACTTGCTGACATGTCACAAGCTGAGTATCTACCACATGTCACTATGATTTGTGATTTTCACGTACCATAAATGTTGATTTAGCTTGACACTTGTCATTCTCTGACTCTGCCACGTGTCCTTGCTAACGTAGACTACTGATGTGGATCCCCATGTGGCACATGTTCATGCTGACATGGTCTGCCACACTTTCTTTCTGATGTGGTATGTTGATCAACATACTTGATCCAACAGTCTTCATTATGTCATCCAAATATGACAATCCTTATTCACTTCGTATTTCCAGGCTCCGAGTATTTCAAATCTCAAACTGATGGAGCATAAGTTCCCCACATATTTAGACTTTAATTGAAGGATGTTCGTTCAATCAGGATCTTATATCGACAACTCAATCTGTCTACATTGATTCTCTTCTTTCTTATCTTATCCTTCCACTTAGAATGATCCAACTACTGACGAAATTTTGCATGAATGAGATGTCAAATCTTAGCTCTCTTATCCTAAACATCCACTCGAAAATGATCCAATGGATTGACGAGAACTCAGGTTTTATCTGATGCCTAACGGGTATTTGGATAGTCAAACTCTCATCATTTTTACCTCTCTTATCCTATCCTTCCACTCAAAATGTGATCCAACGGTCGTGAATATTCTTGAAGAAGATCCACGAATGAGGATGATTGTGGAACCATAACTTGCGAGTCATTTAACTCATCAACCAAACTCTACAATTGGAAGTTATGCATTGTTGGTGAGTTGACCACAATTTTCAATCTTCGAAGACATAAGATCGGATGCTCCTAACTGATTATGGTATTGGATCTAGCACGATATTTAATTCTCCATTCGATCTCTACAATTCAACCCTTTCGTTGATATGGAGATTGCGCATCCGATGGTCACGATTTAATTTGATCATTTTTTGGATCAACTGTAGTCGTACATGTCAAATTCTATGAGATCTGACAATCTATACCAATTGCGGGATTATAACTAGAGAGTTCTTTAATTCTTCTTTCTCTCCCCGCAATTCATCGCTGTCGTTGATTTGGCTTGAAGATCGATCGTCATGATCCTGTTCAACGATCCTCAAGCCCACGATCACTCATATGACCATCATCTATTATATGAGATGATCAACGCCCTTAATTTCCTTGATCGGATGACTTCTGAGTCTTCTTAACTTTTCTTGTGCATTGGTCGAATCCTTAATGTTTCCATCGATCAATACTTCTACAAAGAACTTCTTCCTTCTCAGCTTTGATCTTCATTCGCTAATCTTCCTAATATTTTATCATCGGAACATTCTTGATCCTATTCTGATCAACAATAATCACAAATTGCTTATGTACTGTGTTTTCCCTTATGATATTTTCATCTTCATGTTGCTTGTTGTTCATGTTCACTATAATAGGAACATTGTTGATCCTATCAGGATCAATAATAATCATGTACTGCATTTTCCCTTCTGAGATTTTGATCGTCATACTATTTTATCCTCTCATTCGCTTCTCCTACTGAGCTTACATTTATTATCTCTTCATTTACTAATGTACTATGTTTTCCCTTTCGAGATTTTGATATCTACATATTGTTCGACATCTTCTGCTAACTGATGTGCTTGTTGACATCAATGAGAATCTCATCTGTTGTAATTCATCATTAACAACATATCATCACATTGACTATTGACATCAATGAAAATATGTCCATCAACATCCCCCTTTGCCATTGAGGGAAACACACTAACTTCATATACAAAACTCCCCCTCTAACGATGCTTTCCTCTTATGAAGTTTTGATGCTTTCTGATGAAGTTTTCTCTCCCCCTTTGACATCAATGGAAAAGGGTGTTTTCTCCGGTGGTGAAGCTCTGTGTGTTACTAACCATAATATGAACTTGGGTAAATCATGTTATGCCTTCCATAAATGAATGACTCCCATTGTCAATATGCTCTCTCTCAGCTTCTGACTACTCTCCCCCTTTGTTTCTGAAAAGGTAGTTCTTCCTGACAAGGTTTCTTTCCCTTTAAAATAAATTCTTATCTCAATAGATTGGGATTTTTTTTTTCAAATGAGTAGTGTTCTAGATATAATTTTTTGTAGTGATCGAGTCTTTTCAAGACTTAATCTAATTACTTTCTTATTTACTAACCAAAACTTCCCTTCATTTTTTATTGACTGTTCTCCACTTGTTATTTCTACAGGATGTCATGTACCTCATTTTGTACATCAAAATGTTTCTTATGTGAATGCTTCTGTCCTACTGGAGCATTGCACAATTGTAGCTCATCTTGTACAAACAACTCTTGGATCTTCCCATTCATTCTCATTGGTATCTGACCAGATGTATCCATTTTTATCCAAGATTCTAATTTATTGTACATTGCTCTAAAGTTCTCTGAGACAAATTTATACTATGCTTGTCACATGACTACAATTCTTTTTGCAGCAATCAACTTAACTTTTGTTTTGTTATTTGGTCTTTTCTATCCACGTCTATGAGTGTCCTAGTTTGTTGAACTTTGTTCTATGATCATCTATTACTGCAACTTCTTCTTCCATGTTCCATTTACTCCTTTTGTCGTATTGTATGATGTGTTCCTCATTTATTGTTTTCTTGAGTTCAAACAATTATAGGCTTTGTGGCCATATCCATCACAACTGTAACATCTCATAGTGTAACAATGTACAACAATATGTCCACCATGATTGCAGTTCCAACATCTTATACTGTTGTTGAACCTACCAACTTGTTTTCTTCCATGATGCCTACAATCTAAGGCTTTATGACCATATTCATTACAAGAAAAACAATAACCATTAAAAACACTTTCATACCTTCTTTGATTCATCCATGAAGGTGTCTCTCTTATGAACTTTCTTTTAGGTATATGAATAGATTATCGATGTCTTCCTTCATCTGGTCTTCTAAATTTTGTAGCATTGGTTTTATTATTTCAACGTGAATAACTTGAGTCACACCTTATTTCACTTTTTACAAATGAAGGAGTTGTTTCAGACCTGTCTTCATCCTTTAAAGATGAAGGACCTGTGTCAGCCTTGTTTTCATCCTTTACAACTGAAGGAACTGTGTCAGACCTATTTTCACCTTTTACAAATGAAGGACCTGCATCAAATTTCTTAGGAGTACTGATTTCTTCCTTGTTGTATCTAAGACTAGATTTGTCATTTGGTGATCTCTCACTATCCAAGATCTCATCCAGGGTCCCAGAGATATTCAAGAACTTGATTTGGGTGTCTGACTTCTCACCTTATTTATAATATTGACAACTTCTTCTTCCATCTCATGACATGATTCTTCCTTTTTTTCCAACTGGTTCCTTACTACCTCTTCTCTCCTGTTTTCTTCTTCAATTTGAAATTTAATATTGACATAGCTTTCCCTTAGTTCTGCAAGGTTTTTTCTTGATTCATCATCTTCCTTATTTTCTTCTTTTACTTGACTCGTTTCATTTTTTAGTCTCTCAATTTCGTCTATATTTGCTTGACTGATTTCATTTTTTAGTCTCTCAATTTCCTCTTCCTTTTCTTTTGTTAGATCAACAATTTTTGTTTTCAATATTTTGATCTCTTGTTATTTGTTTTTTAACTGAATCTTTTACTCAGACATGATTTCTTCATTGTATTTGATATTTTATTTTATTTTCAGGATATGCTTATGATTGCTAGGCTCATCATATTCCTTCTCATTTTCTTTTACTTGACTAATTTCTTTCTTCATCTTCTTGATCTCCTCTTCTTTCTATTATAATTGATTGTCCTGCTCATATATTATGTTTTCACTATCCTTGAGCATTTCATTTATTTCCAAGACATGTTCTTTACTCTTTTCAAAAAATTATTTAGTGTAGTCATGAAGATATCTATAGTCTGATTCATTATGGTCATAGCAGTATTCAAAGAGACTCCAATAAACCATTTCTTTGGCCTTTTATATTTCTTCTTATACTTATTCAATGGGATAAATGTTACCAAAATATTTTTTTCTTGTATTTGAGTCTTCTTCTTTACTTGCAGGAGAGGATTCAATATCATTTTTATTGAAATCAAAATATTGTGGAGATTCCTTACCTTTATTGATGGTTGAGTCTTTATCTTCATCCTTGATAGGAATTTCTTATGTGTCTTCATTTTTTATTTGATACATCTTTTCTAACTTCATCCATACGTCCTTGGCAGATGTGCATAGTCGTATGCTTGCCTTGACTGTATTTGGTAATCCATTGAGAAGAATCTCCAATGCCACTTCATTGTTCTTCCTTTATTTTCTTTGGACTATAATTTTGGATAGATTATTTGATGTAGTTAAACCCCAGGGCATGCTTACTATTGAATTCCAAACTTCAGAAGAAACATATCTTTAGGATCTACAACAAACATATATTTTTATATATATTTCATAAATTGTAATGAAGGAGGGGAGTCATCCCTCGAGACTATTTCACTTAATATACTTGAGAAGTATCATGCTTTGTAAGACTGAATGTATTTCTGGATGTTTTGCAGATCCATGAGTGAATATCAGATTTCTTTTCTCGTATATTTTTATTTATGATTGTTTCATAAGTGATTCGTCTGAGTTCCTTTCTGTTTGTTCACTTAATTATTGAGGGAGGTCTATCCTTTATTGAATTAGTTATCTAGGTGGTGCCAGTCGCCCCTCGCAGGCAACCCGCTTCCACCAGGACCTTCTCTAACTTTGGCCCGAAGAGCTACAATGCCCTTCAGATCCCGTATCGGGACTTTTTTGTTCCCACAGGATTCTCTGTTGATCTCCCAACAGTCTTCTCGGGAAATCGGGTTTCGCGTTATCGCGAAACCTGTGAGCACGTCCCTCGTGCCAATCAAAACCCCAAAACCCAATGGGTCAAAGAGTCAACCCTCCCATTCCTGTCAGGGATTTCCCTATCGGGAAATCAACGCATGCACTGTCGCGGTTCGCTGCCTTCACAAATCCCCGAACCCCGAACTTCGATATGCATGTGCGCTAATTACTCTCCACATCACCTCCTCTCTCCACTTTGTCGGGAATCCCATGATCACGATTTCACCAGTCGCAGTCCCCTTGCAATAGAAAACTCAGAATGCCGAATCCCGACTTCCTGGGATCTCGTGCCACCTGTCCCCTAGTGATCGACGGCTCCAATTTGATCGGGAAATCGCTAATCACGATTTCAACAACTATGAAACTCTTGCCTCTGGGAAACCCGATATGCCGAATCCCGATGGCTCTTGGTTCTTCCTGCGCCTAAGGGTTAAATCCCTCTCTACTTCTCCCAGATCTCACGGTCAATGGGATTTCGCGAATCTATCTTGCGAACCCTGGCCGTCGATTCTCCCCCTTGGAGATTTCTCTCGATCTAAGCCTCCTTCCTGTTCGCACCTTCTCCTGGGTTCTCCTCCCAGAAATCATGAAGGAACTATCCGTCCTGAGCTTATCCTCTCTCCACAATTGTTTAGGAGAACTTGTTGCATGCACTCCTTGCGGCAGATCTTCGAAAACGGCTAGGTGTCGAAGCTTCTTCGACTCTGTGCACTCCTGTAGCAGAAGTCCTTCAACTATTTGCTCAGAATTGCAACTCTGAGTCCTCGTCTAGCCTGCGCACACCTCGCACGGCTCCGGTGCCAAATCTGGACTTCTGAGATGAGAACAAAAGCTATCCCTAAGTAAACCCTACAGTCACGCACTCCTTGCGGACAAATTCAACTGCACTCCTTGCAGGAATTCTATGGCTCACTTAGAGAATCAATTGAAACTCATTCACTCATTCTCTCATATTTCAAATCAACCATGAAATCACATACACAACATATAAAAGCAAGTGCATAATAAGAAACAACAGTCATGAGCATAACATCAACAACACTCAGAGAATAACACAACCATGAAATTGAATCAAAGTTTTTCCATTAATTCAATATTTGTACATGGAGGTTCTTCATACACTTCTCTTCTCTGCTCTTCTTGCTCTCTTGCTTCTTCAATATGTTACAATGTACAAAGGGGGGTGTCTATATCCATTTTCCCTCTCAAACTCTACAACTATCAAATCTAGAATTTAATATCCTATCTACTTTACATTAAATCTATTAAATGCCTTCCTATCTACTAAGGACGAGAGCTTAAAGGCTCAAGGTCCATTACATATACAAAGTGCGCTTCTTTATGAATGTCTTCATTAAAGAGCGGCGTAACAACTTCCAAAGCATTTCAAAATTTGAATAGGCATTGTCCAGCTGTCTTTTCTGCTCCACGCGTTGGCTCGCTTGATACGCTGGCGATGCTCCTGCATCATACTCCTCGGCTCGAAAAATTTCATGGGCTCTTGTCCATGAGCTCCTGTACGGTCTATCCATGCTTTTGGATAACTTCTTCTGTCTCCCAGCTAGCATCCTCGACTGGGTAATTCTTCCATTTCACCAGGTACTCGAAGTACTGTTTTCGTCTGGCTTTTCTGTCGACTCGCTTGTCCAGTATGCACTCCATCTGCGACATTTCTGCAAATGGTAATTGCTTCTACCAATGGAACACGGGTTCTTCAGTTCCAGCCTCTACTTCTCCAACCTTGTATGGGTATAAATCCGAAACATTAAAAATCGGAGATATCCCGATGCCATCCGACAACTCAATCTCATAAGCGTTCTCCCTGAATTTCTTCAGGACTTTGCATGGCCCAATTTTCTTCATTTTGAGCTTGTTATATGTTCCCCTTGGGAACCTCTTATTCCTCAAGTGTGCCAGAAAAAGATCACCAACCTCAAACTGAAGTTGTCTCCGATGCTGATATGCTCTGCGCTTATACTCCTGATTCGAATTCATCAGTCGCTGCTTCACCTAACTGTGAAGTTCCTGCATCGCCTCAGCGAATTCTTCAGCGCTAGCACTGCTAGTTGTAGCCTGTCCTGACTCCCTGAGTTCAGAAACTCCCCTCGGCTGTGTTCCATATAAAATCTGGAATGGACTTTTGCCTGTACTACGATTCACCGAATCGTTGTACGCAAATTCTGCATGTGGAAATATGTTGTCCCAGCTGCTATGGTGTTCCATCACCAAGCTCCTCAGTAAGTCTCCAAGACTCCTATTGACCACCTCGGTCTGTTTGTCTGTCTGCGGATGGTAAGCTAAACTAAAATCCAAATTAGTTCCTAGCTTCTTCCATAGTGTCCTCCAAAAATGACCTATGAATTTGGTATCCCTGTCCGAGACTATGCTTCTCGAAAATCCATGCAGTCTAACAACCTCTTTGAAAAATAAGTTTGAGTTGTGGGTCGCATCACTGGTCTTCTGACACAGAATAAAATCTGCCATCTTTGAAAACCTATCCACCACCACAAAGATGGAATCAACCCCTCTCTGTGTCCTCGGTAAACCCAATACAAAATCCATGCTAATTGCCTCCCATTGCCTCTCTGGTATGGGCAATGGTTGATAAAAACCTGCGTTCTTCTTTCTGCCCTTCGAATGTTGACAAATTCGACACCTGTCAACAAACCTTTTAACATCGGTTCGCATGCCCGGCCAAAAATACGATTCGCTCAACTTTGCGAATGTTTTGTCATGTCCAAAGTGACCTGCTAATCCGCCACTATGCTTTTCCTTCACTAAATTCTCCCTCATGGAGCAATTCAGAATACATAGTTGATTTCCCCTGAACAACAATCCATCCTGGATCATGAAGTCTATCCAAGGACTCCGATCCCTGAGAAATGGATTCTCAGTTGCTTCATATGCCTCTGAAAAATCTGCATCTCCTGCATACATAGCTCGGAGATTGTCAAAACCTAATGTCTTGACTCAGAATTCCTGCAACAACAAACATTTATTGCTCAAAGCATCAACCACTTTGTTAGCAGTTCCTGAAATGTGTTTGATCACAAACGTGAAATTCTGCATATACTCTACCCATTTTGCATGTTTCTGGTTCAACTTCTCCTGTTGACTCACAAATTACAATGCATGATTATCGTTGTACAATACAAACTCCTTGGGTATCAAGTAATGCCTCCACTTCTTCAATGCCTATATAATGGCATAAAACTCTTTATCATATGTGGAGTATTTCAGCTTTGCGTTATCCAGCTTCTCGTTGAAATATGCCATTGGTCTGTCCTCCTGACTTAAGAATCCTCCTACAACATACTCGCTTGCATCACATTTCACTTGAAATGTCTTTTGGAAATCAGGCAACACCAGAATTGGTTGCTCTATGATCTTCCACTTCAACAGATTGAAGCTCTTCTCAGCCTCTACTGTCCAATGAAAAACTTTGTGCCGCTTTTTCACGGTGTCCATCATCGTTGTGCTAATCCCATTGAAATTCCTGATGAACTTTCTGTAGAAACTAGCCAGTCCATGGAAACTCCTTACCTCAAAAACATTTCTCGGTGATGGCCAATTCTTTATCACTTCCACTTTCTCGGGATCCATCTTCAACTCATTCGTCGATATCACAAAACCCAAATAAATGAGCTCTGTCTGCATAAATGAGGACTTCTTCATATTTACCAACAACTTATCCTGTTGTAGATTTCTCATTACAATGGCCAAATGCCTCAAGTGTTCAGCCTTGGTCTTGCTGAAGATCATTATATCATCCAAATACACGACTACAAACTTCCTGATGAATTCCCGCAGGACTTCATTCATCAGCCTCATGAATGTGCTCGATGCATTTGTGAAGCTAAACGACATGACCAGCCATTCGTACAAACCCTCGTTTGTATTGAATGATGTCTTCCATTCATCACTCTCTCTCATGCAAATCTGGTGATATCCGCTTTTCAAATCTATCTTTGAAAAATAATTTTCCCCACTCAGGCAATCCATCAGATCATCCATTCTCGACAGTGGAAATCTGTACTTGATGGTGATCTTGTTGATCGCTCTGGAGTCTGTACACATTCTCCAGCCTCCATCCTTCTTTGGACTTAGTACTGTCGGAAAAACACACGGACTCAGGCTCTCTCTAACCAGTCCTTTATCCAGCAGCTCCTGTACCTTCCTTTTGACCTCCTCATTCTCCTGCGGCGTCAATATGTACGCAACCTTATTCGACAAACTTGCTCCTGGTATGAGATCAATGTGATGACTCACACTCCGCATCGGTGGAAACGAACGAGGTAATTCATCCACGATGATATCAGCGAACTCTCCCAGCAGTTCCTGAATCTCATCTGGCAAGTCGTCTACTCTTGTGCTAGTCAGGACAATTCTCGGATAACTGACCACAAAGAATTGCGGATCTTCATTCTTCTCCATCTCTGTGAGAAGTTCCTTCCCACTCATGAGAAGTATGGTGTTGCTTACTTCCGGCTTCACTTCTTTATCTTTTATAGGAAGAAATCTTTGTGTCCTCCCATCCTTCTCTAAGGTGTATGTGTTCATCCTCCCATCATGAACCACATTTCTGTCATATTGCCATGGTCTACCCAGTAATACATGACATACATCCATGGGAATAACATCACACAGAATTTTATCATGATATCCACCTATCTTGAATTCAACCAAGCATTGTTTCGTAACACTTACCTGGTTTCCTTTCTGCAGCCATGATACCTTGTATGGACTCGGGTGATCAGTCGTATCCAACTCTAATTTCTCCACCATCTCGGTTGAAACGAGATTGCATGTGCTTCCACTGTCCACGATGACCTTGCATTTTATGTCCCGGGATTTGCAAGCTGTCCTGAACAGTCGACTCCTTTGAGATGTGTTCTCCACCTCCTTCTCGGGTGTTAAGAGAACTTTATGCATCCCAAGCGATCTTCCGCTATCTGCATCTTCGTTCTCGACATCACGCCTTTGCGCTTCAGTGATGTGAGCTTCTCCGCTATCCTTTTTCTTCTCTGGATACTCAAATGACCTGTGCCCATTCTTCCCACATGTGAAACATGTGATAACTCCACCTCTTCCTCTACCTCAACCTCTAGTACGAGGAAGAGTGTTTGCATCAACATAATATCTCCGCTGATCATCCTGTTGTCTTCTTTGTTCAACCTGTGGCTGTCCTTGCTGTGAGGTTCCACCTCTTTCAATCCTACCCTGAGGTTTCTACCATTCCTCCTTGGGCTTCTGGTATTTGTCCTGGGCAACTGCCTTGCCTCTGGGCTGACTTCTGCCTCGCCCTCACTGACCTTGCTTGCGGCTCAGCTTCTCCTCGGCTTTCAGAGCCATCTGGTAAGCATCCTCTACTGTCCTGATGGTTTCCATGCTTAACTCATCCTGAATGTCATATCTTAAACCATTCAGGTATCTCGCCACTTTCTCCTCATCGCTCTCCCGATGACCTTCTTGGATATTGAGATTGTAAAATTCTTCAGTGTACTCCTTCACCATCATCAACTTTTGTCTCAGGTTCTACATTCGCCTGAACAGTGTGATCTGATAATCTCTGGGGATGAATTTCGCTTTCATCTTCACAATCATTCGATCCCAGATTTTGATCTTTTGTTTTCCTTTGGAACGTCTATCCGCCTGAAGCTCATCCCACCATAATGCTACATGTCCCTTCAACCGGGCGACAGCATGTCTCACTTTATTGTCCTCTTCGATCTCCTCATAATAGAAGTAGGTGTCAAGAGCTCGGATCCAGTCCAATAGCTCTTCTGCATCCAGAGTTCCCTCGTAGACTGGAATATCAATTTTTGCCTTCGTACCCATCCTGGCGATGGCTTTGATCAATCGAGCGGTTGATGCGTCTTCTGTTGTGACCTCTTCTTCATGTCCAACTTCTTCTTCAACTTCGGAATCACTAAGATCCCCAGCACCGGTTCCGCGTCTTTGTGTTGTCTCCATCTCCTCGAGTCTTTCTAGGAGATCTCTCATTTGGCGCTCCATTTCTGGATTTCCTACTGGTCTACCTCTTCTTCACGCATCCCTGTCCTCTGGACCAGGTGACTTCCTTTCTCTCCTCGGCGACATGATGTCTTCTCTTCTGGGCGGCATGGGGAATTCTCTTCTCCTTCTCTGCTACAGAGAGCAAATATATTCCCTCTCTGATACCACTTGACGCAAGTCGCCCCTCGCAGGAAACCCACTTCCACTAGGACCTTCTCTAACTTTGGCCTGAAGAGCTACAATGCCCTTCATATCCCATATTGGGACCTTTTTGTTCCCACAGGATTCTCTGTTGATCTCCCGACAGTGTTCTCGGGAAATAGGGTTTCGCATTATCGTGAAACCTGTGATCACGTTCCTCGTGCCAATCAAAACCCCGAAACTCGATGGGTCAAAGAGTCAACCCTCCCGTTCCTGTTGGGGATTTCCCTATCGGGAAATCGGCGCATGCACTGTCGCGGTTCGCTGCCTTCACAAATCCCCAAACCCCGAACTCTGATATGAACGTGCGCTAATTCCTCGCCACGTCACCTCCTCTCTCCACTTTGTCGGGAATCACGTGATCGCGATTTCACTAGTCGCAGTCCCCTTGCACTGGAAAACTCTTAATGTCGAATCCCGACTTCCCGGGATCTCGTGCCACCTATCCCCTAGCGATCCACAGCTTCAATTTGATCGGGAAATCGCTAATCGCGATTTCAACAACTATGAAACTCTTTCCTCCGGGAAACCCGATATGCCGAATCCCGATGGCTCTTGGTTCTTCCTGCGCCTAAGGTTAAATCCCTCGCTACTTCTCCTAGATCTGACGGTCAATGAGATTTCGCGAATCTATCCTGCGAACCTTGGCCGTCGATTCTCCCCCTTGGAGATTTCTCTCTCTCTAAGCCTCCTTCCTATTCGCACCTTCTCCTGGGTCCTCCTCCCAGAAATCATGAAGGAACTATCCCTCCTGAGCTTATCCTCGCTCCACAATTGTTTATGAGAACTTGTTGCACGCACTCCTTGCGGCAGATCTTCGAACACAGCTAAGTGTCGAAGCTTCTTCGACTCTGCGCACTCCTGCAGCAGAAGTCCTTCAACTCTTTTCTTAGAATTGCAACTCTGAGTCCTCATCTAGCCTGCACACGCGTTGCATGGCTCCGGTGCCAAATCTGCACTTCTGAGATGGGAACAAAAGCTATCCCTAAGTAAACCCTGCAGTCACGCACTTCTTGCGCACAAATTGAACTGCACTCCTTGCAGGAATTCTCTGGCTCACTTAGAGAAACAATTGAAACTCATTCGCTCATTCTCTCATATTTCAAATCAACCATGAAATCACATACACCACATATAAAATCAAGTGGATAATAAGAAACTACAGTCACGAGCATAACATCAACAACACTCAGATAATAACACAACCATGAAATTGAATCAAAGTTTTTCCATTAATTCAATATTTGTCCATGGAGGTTCTTCATACACCTCTCTGCTCTGCTATTCTTTATCTCTTGCTTCTTCAATATGTTACAATGTAATCTAGAATTTAATATCCTATCTACTTTACATTAAATCTATTAAATTCCTTCCTATCTACTAAGGACAAGAGCTTAAAGGCTCAAGGTCCATTACATATACAAAGTGCGCTTCTTTATGAATGTCTTCATTAAAGAGCGGTGCAACAACTTCCAAAGAATTTCAAAATTTGAATAGGTGCTGTGCAGCTGTCTTTTCTGCTCCACGCGCTGGCTCGCTTGATACGCTGGCGATGCTCCTACATCACTAGGCCTGCAAATATATATTTTGATTGTTTTAGTTAGATTGTCACATATACCTATGATGTGTGTGTGGTTCTACTTATTAGGGTGATTTCTTCCATGTTCATCATATCTTATAAACATTTGATTAGTTCATTGCAAGCAAGATTGTGAGGGTATTTTCTTAATAGTCGCATTAGTACAAGTCTTGACAGTGATTTAGTTGATCCATCTGAGATTGTTGATCTCTGATCTAAACCCTCATTCAAATTATTCTTATGTTACCAAGATCATTCCCTTTACAGTGAGGGAGTGACTCTTGGAGTGATAACATCATCTTCTATCCATAATCCTAGGTCAACGATCGTAATAATTGTATGCTATAATGTAATTTTAACAAACCAATTAGACTGTTCTTACTAATATCATCGATGTACTAATGCTCAATATTTTTTAAATTAGGATTCTAATGATGAGTGATTTACCTATCACCTTCTTTTTCACCCAGCTACAATGTCAAATCGAGAGAAGGTTTCAATAAGAGCACCACTTAGAGAGGAAGTATACCAAGAATTTTGAATCAACAATATATTCAATTCCCACTACATCAAGATTCACCAATTAGGAATGAGTACAACAATAGTAGTTCTTCACAAGTTGGCATTGAATTCAATCAAATAGAGATTGTTATAGATGATTATTTATGAGATATGACTGCCATGGATACAATGTTGTTAGATGCCTTCCAGAATGATGAGCTAGGGTATGTTTCTCATGCCACTGATACATTTTTCGAAATCCTGAAATCTGCTTCCACGACCCCTCTCTTTGGACCTAGACAACTAAAGTATACCTATTTGGGAACAAAAGAATTACTATTCAACTTGAAAGTAAATTTTGGCATGGAAAAAACATGTTTCTAGGAAATATTGAGGTAACTTACCATCAAGTCCCTTATATTTCGATAAATATTGTCGCACAATTAACATTAAAAATGGTTGATTTCATGAACATTAAACGGCATTGCAGATTTTTATTTTCCACTAATTGTAGGTTATTCAAATATAAGTTTCTTTCAAGTGATAATGTATTTCCCGATAGCTTCGAAGAGGCAAAGTAGATGTTGAAAATATTTGGTGTTGAGTACATATCATATCATGCATGTGTGAATGATTATATTCTATATCGAGGAGAAAATGCAGACAAAGAGATATGTCTAAAATGTGGGCATGACAGGCACCATAAATTACATGATAAGGGTAAATCATATGGTTCACCTCATAAGATATTGAGTCGCATGCCTATAATCCCAAGGATTCAAAAGCTCTTTCATTGCACAAAAATATTTATGTTGCATGGATGGCATGCCTCACACATAAGTGAGTTAGGATTTATGTGAATCCAAATAGAATCAATAGACATGACGCATATAGATGATACATGGCCCAAAAAATTCAATAATGAAGTATGAAGTCTATGACTCAGCATAGCCATGGATGATGTCTGTTGAACACACCACCCACACTAAGAGGTGGGCTGAATTAGTGTGTGGACTATTCTGACCTTTTCTTCTCACACGTTAGAATTTAAAACATATTTGAACAGATTACTAAAAATCAAATCATAATTACAATGGACACAGAGACACCAGACGTTTGTATAAGATTTTGTATAATTGATATGAATATATGTGAAAGAGGATTTTATTATCACCAACTAATTTGTTTAAGCACCAACTGAAGTAAGGAGCACCAACTCTCAGGCACGACCCAACTTGTTGCAAGAACCAGAATGCTAATAGAACCCAATCTATCCAAATAGATTTTATTCTACTCCAATAGTAGTGATCCATTACAGAATCAACTCTATCTAAATATCAAAGGTATAAAACACCCATCACCACATTTCATCTTCTCTCTAAAATTCATGCCTTCTTTGATTTCTCTTTCCTTTGATCTCATCAACCAATCCTCGCTTCTACATCTCTCTCTTATATTCGCATCGACCTTAGGTCCATATCTTCCTCTTCACTTAACAAACCAAGCTTCATTCACACACACCGTTTCAAGTGAACGAGTCATGGTTGTTTTTATACTTGTTTATGCTCAAAACTTGTTTAAGTTATTGAGTTGACCCGCGCAATAACCAACTTGTTTATTAACAAATTTGGGACCACGACATCATCAATCCAGGTATTCAATGTTACACTTGGCATCCATGTTCGTTTCACAAATTTATCACAGTCATTGATTGATTTCCTTCATTTATGTGACAACAGAAACAGGCGCTTCCTTCAAACAATGATCATATGATCAATGGCATAAAACTATGGGCTTAACAATTAAGCGAATCACATTTTTCCCTCTAAATATTTTTACCATATGACCAACAACGATGACCTCACGTTAGGTGAGACGAGTGCATCAGTGCTTATCAATTCAATGGCCATGATTCATTCTCCGGATGAGATCTGTGATTATCGAAACTTTGGGTCTTCGTGACTTACCACCTTTCAAATCTCCCTAATATGATATTTCCAAACAGATCAGATGGTTCACATTATATATCGAAACCAGATCGATGGTTAACATCAATCCTTACACTCATCCTTCATTTATTAATCCAATGGCTAGGACATAATCAAACAATGAGATGTATGGCCACCTTTTACTCCATGACTTTGTCTATTATTCTTACGCTATCCTTCCACTGTATTTTGATAAATGGTTTATAGTACACTCAACATCAGATCGACGATCTATATCTCCTTCGGGTCTCCAGACTCCGGATATTTCAAATCTCAAACCCCTTCTCTCCTCTGAACGTCAATCTTATGGAGCTTACAATCCACTGACGCGTGTCCCTTTCTCGATCAATGGTTGACATCCTTTCACGTCTCTAGGCTTCGAATTCTCAAGCCTGAACTCTCATTGTTGTATGATCAACGATTGAGAATAATCTAAGGAAATCTTTTAGATTAGACGACTTATGTCTGCTTCGGGACTTTAACGTTCGACACTTCGGAGGTCTCATATAAACGTTGCTCCATTTTCCTCTGGAGTGACAAGATGTTGAGTAAGTCGACAACGGTGAAGATAACTTGTTGTTAGATAACGTTTCCACTTACACTATCCTTCCACTGTAGTAGATCGACGATCAATAATAATACCGACGTGGTATTTCAGATCGGACGTCTTGTGTCCACCTTAGGAATACAACATTCGGGACTTTGGGAATGTGTTGGTGGTATATTTCCCGAGGAAAAACTCCCGTAGTGACGTAAGTTTCTTACGTCACTTGCTGACATGTCACAAGCTGAGTATCTACCACATGTCACTATGATTTGTGATTTTCACGTACCATAAATGTTGATTTAGCTTGACACTTGTCATTCTCTGACTCTGCCACGTGTCCTTGCTAACGTAGACTACTGATGTGGATCCCCATGTGGCACATGTTCATGCTGACATGGTCTGCCACACTTTCTTTCTGATGTGGTATGTTGATCAACATACTTGATCCAACAGTCTTCATTATGTCATCCAAATATGACAATCCTTATTCACTTCGTATTTCCAGGCTCCGAGTATTTCAAATCTCAAACTGATGGAGCATAAGTTCCCCACATATTTAGACTTTAATTGAAGGATGTTCGTTCAATCAGGATCTTATATCGACAACTCAATCTGTCTACATTGATTCTCTTCTTTCTTATCTTATCCTTCCACTTAGAATGATCCAACTACTGACGAAATTTTGCATGAATGAGATGTCAAATCTTAGCTCTCTTATCCTAAACATCCACTCGAAAATGATCCAATGGATTGACGAGAACTCAGGTTTTATCTGATGCCTAACGGGTATTTGGATAGTCAAACTCTCATCATTTTTACCTCTCTTATCCTATCCTTCCACTCAAAATGTGATCCAACGGTCGTGAATATTCTTGAAGAAGATCCACGAATGAGGATGATTGTGGAACCATAACTTGCGAGTCATTTAACTCATCAACCAAACTCTACAATTGGAAGTTATGCATTGTTGGTGAGTTGACCACAATTTTCAATCTTCGAAGACATAAGATCGGATGCTCCTAACTGATTATGGTATTGGATCTAGCACGATATTTAATTCTCCATTCGATCTCTACAATTCAACCCTTTCGTTGATATGGAGATTGCGCATCCGATGGTCACGATTTAATTTGATCATTTTTTGGATCAACTGTAGTCGTACATGTCAAATTCTATGAGATCTGACAATCTATACCAATTGCGGGATTATAACTAGAGAGTTCTTTAATTCTTCTTTCTCTCCCCGCAATTCATCGCTGTCGTTGATTTGGCTTGAAGATCGATCGTCATGATCCTGTTCAACGATCCTCAAGCCCACGATCACTCATATGACCATCATCTATTATATGAGATGATCAACGCCCTTAATTTCCTTGATCGGATGACTTCTGAGTCTTCTTAACTTTTCTTGTGCATTGGTCGAATCCTTAATGTTTCCATCGATCAATACTTCTACAAAGAACTTCTTCCTTCTCAGCTTTGATCTTCATTCGCTAATCTTCCTAATATTTTATCATCGGAACATTCTTGATCCTATTCTGATCAACAATAATCACAAATTGCTTATGTACTGTGTTTTCCCTTATGATATTTTCATCTTCATGTTGCTTGTTGTTCATGTTCACTATAATAGGAACATTGTTGATCCTATCAGGATCAATAATAATCATGTACTGCATTTTCCCTTCTGAGATTTTGATCGTCATACTATTTTATCCTCTCATTCGCTTCTCCTACTGAGCTTACATTTATTATCTCTTCATTTACTAATGTACTATGTTTTCCCTTTCGAGATTTTGATATCTACATATTGTTCGACATCTTCTGCTAACTGATGTGCTTGTTGACATCAATGAGAATCTCATCTGTTGTAATTCATCATTAACAACATATCATCACATTGACTATTGACATCAATGAAAATATGTCCATCAACATCCCCCTTTGCCATTGAGGGAAACACACTAACTTCATATACAAAACTCCCCCTCTAACGATGCTTTCCTCTTATGAAGTTTTGATGCTTTCTGATGAAGTTTTCTCTCCCCCTTTGACATCAATGGAAAAGGGTGTTTTCTCCGGTGGTGAAGCTCTGTGTGTTACTAACCATAATATGAACTTGGGTAAATCATGTTATGCCTTCCATAAATGAATGACTCCCATTGTCAATATGCTCTCTCTCAGCTTCTGACTACTCTCCCCCTTTGTTTCTGAAAAGGTAGTTCTTCCTGACAAGGTTTCTTTCCCTTTAAAATAAATTCTTATCTCAATAGATTGGGATTTTTTTTTTCAAATGAGTAGTGTTCTAGATATAATTTTTTGTAGTGATCGAGTCTTTTCAAGACTTAATCTAATTACTTTCTTATTTACTAACCAAAACTTCCCTTCATTTTTTATTGACTGTTCTCCACTTGTTATTTCTACAGGATGTCATGTACCTCATTTTGTACATCAAAATGTTTCTTATGTGAATGCTTCTGTCCTACTGGAGCATTGCACAATTGTAGCTCATCTTGTACAAACAACTCTTGGATCTTCCCATTCATTCTCATTGGTATCTGACCAGATGTATCCATTTTTATCCAAGATTCTAATTTATTGTACATTGCTCTAAAGTTCTCTGAGACAAATTTATACTATGCTTGTCACATGACTACAATTCTTTTTGCAGCAATCAACTTAACTTTTGTTTTGTTATTTGGTCTTTTCTATCCACGTCTATGAGTGTCCTAGTTTGTTGAACTTTGTTCTATGATCATCTATTACTGCAACTTCTTCTTCCATGTTCCATTTACTCCTTTTGTCGTATTGTATGATGTGTTCCTCATTTATTGTTTTCTTGAGTTCAAACAATTATAGGCTTTGTGGCCATATCCATCACAACTGTAACATCTCATAGTGTAACAATGTACAACAATATGTCCACCATGATTGCAGTTCCAACATCTTATACTGTTGTTGAACCTACCAACTTGTTTTCTTCCATGATGCCTACAATCTAAGGCTTTATGACCATATTCATTACAAGAAAAACAATAACCATTAAAAACACTTTCATACCTTCTTTGATTCATCCATGAAGGTGTCTCTCTTATGAACTTTCTTTTAGGTATATGAATAGATTATCGATGTCTTCCTTCATCTGGTCTTCTAAATTTTGTAGCATTGGTTTTATTATTTCAACGTGAATAACTTGAGTCACACCTTATTTCACTTTTTACAAATGAAGGAGTTGTTTCAGACCTGTCTTCATCCTTTAAAGATGAAGGACCTGTGTCAGCCTTGTTTTCATCCTTTACAACTGAAGGAACTGTGTCAGACCTATTTTCACCTTTTACAAATGAAGGACCTGCATCAAATTTCTTAGGAGTACTGATTTCTTCCTTGTTGTATCTAAGACTAGATTTGTCATTTGGTGATCTCTCACTATCCAAGATCTCATCCAGGGTCCCAGAGATATTCAAGAACTTGATTTGGGTGTCTGACTTCTCACCTTATTTATAATATTGACAACTTCTTCTTCCATCTCATGACATGATTCTTCCTTTTTTTCCAACTGGTTCCTTACTACCTCTTCTCTCCTGTTTTCTTCTTCAATTTGAAATTTAATATTGACATAGCTTTCCCTTAGTTCTGCAAGGTTTTTTCTTGATTCATCATCTTCCTTATTTTCTTCTTTTACTTGACTCGTTTCATTTTTTAGTCTCTCAATTTCGTCTATATTTGCTTGACTGATTTCATTTTTTAGTCTCTCAATTTCCTCTTCCTTTTCTTTTGTTAGATCAACAATTTTTGTTTTCAATATTTTGATCTCTTGTTATTTGTTTTTTAACTGAATCTTTTACTCAGACATGATTTCTTCATTGTATTTGATATTTTATTTTATTTTCAGGATATGCTTATGATTGCTAGGCTCATCATATTCCTTCTCATTTTCTTTTACTTGACTAATTTCTTTCTTCATCTTCTTGATCTCCTCTTCTTTCTATTATAATTGATTGTCCTGCTCATATATTATGTTTTCACTATCCTTGAGCATTTCATTTATTTCCAAGACATGTTCTTTACTCTTTTCAAAAAATTATTTAGTGTAGTCATGAAGATATCTATAGTCTGATTCATTATGGTCATAGCAGTATTCACAGAGACTCCAATAAACCATTTCTTTGGCCTTTTATATTTCTTCTTATACTTATTCAATGGGATAAATGTTACCAAAATATTTTTTTCTTATATCTGAGTCTTCTTCTTTACTTGCAGGAGAGGATTCAATATCATTTTTATTGAAATCAAAATATTGTGGAGATTCCTTACCTTTATTGATGGTTGAGTCTTCATCTTCATCCTTGATAGGAATTTCTTATGTGTCTTCATTTTTTATTTGATACATCTTTCCTAACTTCATCCATAAGTCCTTGGCAGATGTGCATAGTCGTATGCTTGCCTTGACTGTATTTGGTAATCCATTGAGAAGAATCTCCAATGCCACTTCATTGTTCTTCCTTTATTTTCTTTGGATTATAATTTTGGATAGATTATTTGATGTAGTTAAACCCTAGGGCATGCTTACTATTGAATTCCAAACTTCAGATCCTTTTGACTTCAAATACTATTTCATATTTTCTATGCATGAGGAATAATATGTTCCATCAAATAAAGGAGCTTCAATTGTGGAGAGAGACATTTGTCGACACATTTCTTTAGGATCTACCTTCTAGTGGTTAAAATGTGTTGAATGAACTCCCTCTAATACCAATTGTTGAACACACCTCCCACACTAAGAGCAGGGGGTGAATTAGTGTGTGGACTATTCTGACTTTTTCTTCTCACATGTTAGAAGTTAAAACATATTTGAACAGATTAAGAGAAATCAAATCATAACTACAATGCACATAGAGACACCATACTTTTGTATAAAATGTTGTATAATTGATATGAATATAGTAATATGAATATATGTTAAAGAGGATTTTCTTAGCACCAACTAATTTCTTTTAGCACCAACTGAAGCAAGGAGAACCAACTCCTCGGAGAGCACCAAATATCATGAAAGACCCAGCTTGTTGCAAGACCCAACTTGCTGCAAGACCCAACTTGCTGATAGAACCCAGTATAGTAGTAGTGATCCATTATAGAATGAAATCTATCTCAAGAGAAGAGGTATAAAACACTCATCACCACATTTCATCTTCTCTCTAAAATTCTCGCCTTCTTCTCTTTCTCTTTCCTTTGATCTCATCACCCAATCTTTGCTTCTACATATATCTCTTATATTTGCACCGACCTCAGGTCCATATCTCCCTCTTCAATTCACAAGCCACCCTTCATTCACATACACTGTTTCAAGTGAACCAGTCAAGAAACAACTTATTTATTAACAAATTTGGGACCACCAGACCATCAATCGGGGTCTTCAATGTTACACCTGGCATCCTCTTTCCTTTCACAAATCTTTTCTTTGTCCACTACATAAGCAGAATATGTAGCTTCTTCACATGCTTGCAAAGAGGTAGTTTGGTTGAAAGGTTTGTTTGGTGAGTTTGGAAGGATGCAGGACAAAGTAAAGTTACTTTGTGATAGTCAAATTGCTATTCACTTGGCTAAGAATAGCAATTACCATTACCTATAAAACATATACCTATCAATTACCATTTTGTAAGTTAGGTCATCGATGAATGTGGAGTCTCTCTTGAGAAAGTGCATACAAAAGAGAACTGCGTAGACATGTTCACAAAACTAGTATTGTTAGAGAATCTACAATGGTGCTTGGTCTCTCTTGGATTGCAGAAATGGTGATAAATAAAGGAGCAAGGTATCACATTAATTGTTGTAAAGGTAGATATTGTTGGAAACGGATGACAAAAAATTCCTAAAGGATTAATATTTCAGATCCTATAATCCAGTGTTGGTTGTAACCAATAAAACCAAGTTAGAATATGAATGAGATTGCATTTAATAATTAGTTTTCCTGTGTAAATATATATAAATTCATGTAAGCCCATAGAAGCAGGGGGAGCACGAGTGAGATGAGTGACTGAGCTATTATAATCTCCTTGATCTAAATAATAAGACAACCAATACCTCTTCTTGCTGGATGTAGCCCAATGTTTGGGTGAACCACGTAAGTCTCTGTGTCTTTTAATTCTATGTGACTATGCTTGGCTTATGATGTTTGTGTTTTCGCATTTACAAATACAACAATAACAACTATCTAAAAATAAAATTACATAGATTCATAAAACATGTAACAGAAAATGGATAAGCAATATTTATGAAATCTCTCATTCTTTGAAGGAAAAATGTTATAACACTCGCTATTAAAAAAACTAACTCGCTGAAAACATATGTGATGATTAAAGTTCCTAAATAGATCGACGAGAGAATGACTTTGTCACCCCACTCTTAAGGTAAATTCATGCCTTCATATTTATTTCCAAAGAACCATAACAAACATACTTTCATTTGAACGAAAGCATTGTCACAACATGGTCATGTCACTCGGTACATTAAACAAGTATTCAATATCTGGATCTGAAAAGGAGAGTTATCATTATTATATGATGGTTAAGTGTCAAAGTATAATAAGTCTTAAAAAAATGAGAGTTTCATGTTCCCTTTTCCTAGTTAAACCATATTATTTATGCTTTACATAAATATTTTCATTCTGAACTAATTATATAAAATTAATAAAAGTTTTCTTTGTAAGAATATTATAATTACTTTTACTAATCAAAAGTTTTTAGATTAGTTGTGATGTGAGTTGTAAGGTTGATTTTTAGTTAAATTTAGTTTTCGTTTTTTTTACAAATTTTTTAACATAGATCTTTCGAGAAAACTATACTAGATTATTCTCTTATATATATTTAGATTTCATTTGTGAAGAAATGCATAAGTGATAGTGCACGATGTTAGAGATAGCGCATAATTAATAATACATACTAGATTTTAGGGATGGGATTGGATTTGTTGAAGGATGTTGAGAAATTTTTTCAACCTCTCCTTCCAATAGTGGAATTGGTTGGATCTGAGTCCAACTATATATATGTGTATTATATTGTGTTAGATAAGATAATACAAATTGTTATTTGTATGCGAATCATGTGCAATGAAATCTATCTCAATCTCTAAATTGGTATCATGAGTGAGCCAAGAAGATGAAATAAGATGTAGACTTGATCTACGTATATTTACGCCGAAAGGCGTATACCTATTGACAATGGGCACAATTAATGATCTTTTAATCTAAATTTCTAATCTGATGGCTAACAATTGAAGACACTGGCATATTCTTAGTCGTCCTCCCAAATCAATGAATGTGATTTACTCTTCATAACTTCCTTGTATTTCTGAATGCATCCGTTAACCTGTTTACTTTTTCACATTTACCTAATCATATTAAGAAATTACTGTAGAACCATATAATTGCCACGTTTGGATTATTAACTAGCACTACTTCAACTTCCTCCTCAACTGTCCGTGCGTCTCAGCTGTCTCAGCTGTCCGCGCGTTTCATATTCGATGGCCACAACAAATCGACGCCGGCAGCATTGGGAGCCTCACGGTGCGCAATTCCATCGGCGAATTGGTTCTGTCCGCAGTTGGGTAGAGTGCGTTTCATATTCGATGGCCGCAGCAAATCGACGTTGGCAGCATTGCGAGCCTCACGGTGCGCAATTCCATCGGCGAATTGGTTCTGTCCGCAGTTGGGTAGAGTCTAAGGCTTTGCATCGCATTCCCTCCGCTAGGCTTACAGGCAGTTTGGTCACGGCATCGGATTTTAAGAGGGCGCACGGGATTCATCAGTGGTGGGCGTCGGATCTCAGAATTCAGTGCAGTGAATGCAGGATTAGCGAAGGACCGAACCACTTGAAATAAAACGCCGAGGCCAAAGCAAATAAAATGCCTGTAGGTTGACTGGTTTTAACAAGGTAAATTGTAATGTATTGTAGTCTCTATATTCGTATTGTAGATCGGACTGTCTTTGCAAGGAATAAGCCTATATTATTGAGCTTGCATAAAATATATGCACATGCTGAAAAACAAAGACGAGATGTGCTGCAACAGCATCCGAATAACCATGTAGCGATGATCTCCCATTAGGGGCATATATTAAGTTTGCCAAAATAAACCAATTTTTATGTTTTAATACAAAGTGATTTGTTGCCTGTTGTGAATAACCATTCTTAAGAACGAGAGGATTGCTTGGGATCACTCCCCATAACAAGAGGATTGCTTGGAGTTACTCCCCGCAGATTTGCTGCATTACCATTGATACCTTTCGGCGTTCTCAGCCGCGAGTTAGTGGCTGTGCTAGTAATATTAGGATTAGGAGAGTGGAGTGATTTTATTTTTTATTTTTGTGAGAGTAGGATAGATTTTTAAGAGAATATTTGTGAGTCCTTGGAGAGTGCAGTCAGCATTTCTGAAAAGAGAAGAAATCGTAAGAGATTGCAGGATCTAATTGTTGGAAAGTTTCGAATTGTTGAGCGCTCCAAAAGCACTAATAATATGCTCTCAATCCGCTGCTCGATTTTAAAACGAGGTTGTTGTGTGGGTAGAGATCGTTGCGTGTTGTTCCTGTGTAACCATTGAGTTGTTTGGAGAATCGCAGAGACGTCTACAGTTTGTTGAGGTGCCTGCCTCATAAAAAAAAATATATTGTTGTGTAATATCGTCCTACCTGAGATCTGAAGGAATCGTTGCCTAGAAACCATAATTGAGTCAGATCAGCATACAGAGCCATCATTTGTAGTATTAGCGTTGCTGTGCAAGTCGAGAATCGCCCTGCCACTGTGGAGAACAGTCACCAGAGTTTCACATTTGTTAAAAGATACCAGCCAACGCGAAGGGGCCATCACTAAGATAAGAGGAAGCCATTTTTTATTCCTTTATGTGTTGATGCATGAAGGATACAAAGAAACATCTGCAATTTCCTCGAATATCACAACCACCATCGCCATTGTGAGAGGTGTCACGTTTGAAAGGAATTCACACCGAAATTGATCCATAAGAATCGCTGGCTGCGAAAAAGGGGAGGGTTGTAACGCTATGAATTTGAAGATGCCAAGGATGTGATTGTTCCAGCTCATACTTGTGATTTGTGAGATCGATTTCTGCCAACGAGAGGAAAGCTACCCACATGTATTCATCAATTGAGGGATTGTATGCAGATCCATTGTTCCACGTTTCTTTTGCTCGAGTATTGCATGAGGAAGCATGCTAAAGAAAAGAGAAGCCATATTAATCTTTTGAATTAGTGTGTATTAGAGTTAATTTTTTTAATCTTTTGAATTAGTGTGTATTAGAATTAATTTTTTTTTTTAAACATTATTCTTGTGTTAATGTTTAAATTTTTATATGTTTATGTAAAAGAAAGTAGGAACTCTTGTATCTTGATATAAGCTAGCAGCCTCGGTTTCAAGAACAACCGTTATTATTGGAAGTCACCTTGTATAATTGAATGTTGAAGACATTTTGTATCTAGAATGCCCTTCTAGACACTAACAGATAGTCGAAAGTGAAATATCTGACAAATGGAGGTATGTCCATAGGATGCTTCATAACTTGACAACTCTTCTCATGGAAGCCCCAGTGAGTCCATTTTGTCAATATTGTCTATTGTACAAGTGCAAGAATGATGATCTAAAACATTTATACTTTAAATGAGTTGAAAGGAAAGATCGAAGATGACGATAAGAAACAGTGGATTCCAGAAGCGTCAAAGTGAGTGTATTCATTGATGAGGATCATGCCAGACAAAGTGTTGTAACCTTTTCTGTTATGTAATTTTTTAAGTTTGGTAATGTAGGCATTAACGGGGGTGTTAGAGATAATGCCTAATTAATGTTACATACTAGAGTTTAGGGATTTCATTCGGTTTGATGGAGGATGTTGAGAGATTTTCTCAACCTCTCCCTCCAATAGTGGAACTGTATCATTCATAGTAAATGTCATTGCTTGCTTCCATCAAGTGAAGGGTCTCTTCATGAGTTGGAAAGTGAAATGTCATTTTATTAAATATATGGTTGGTGAATACATTCTTGTTGAGTGATCGTGAAAGCGTTTTCAAGATTAAATTGAATTTGTGATGAAAGATTTAGTAGATACCTATAAAACATGTTTGGAAAAATTACAATAATGTTGATTAATTTAAATGAAAGACAACGGTTTCATCTTGTGTTAAAGAAAAAAATTCACCACAAACAACAACCATGCACATCCACACACCTTCATTCTCAGAGAGAATAATTATGAAGTTTCTACAATCAAAATAAGGACATTATCACATTATCATTATGTTTGATATTTTATGTTCATAGGTATGTACAACCATGTCAAGTACCCTTTCATGGGTTTCACTCTTTGATAGTAATTTTTAGCACCTTTCATGGGTTTCACTCACATTAACATGATGTTTGATATTTTATGTTCATAGGTATATACAACCATCTCAAGCACCCTTTCATGGGTTTCACTCTTTGATAATAATTTTTAGCACCTTTCATGGGTTTCACACTTTGATAGTAATAGTTATGTCGTTGTGAGAGTCGTCTCCCTTTGAAAAGGGAATGACCTTCCCTTGGGCCACTCCATTTGTAAATGGGGCCAGACACACTTGATATTTTTTTTTGTTAGTTTCCCCTATGGTAGATCCTATTGTATGGGATTAATTTCTTTATAGGATATCTTTCATATTGCATATGGATGGCTCACAAGGGAGTGATGCTCCTTTTCAAAGGGCCGATCCACTTAGAAACATCCTTTCTAAAGCGGGTTTCACCTTGACATGATTAATTTCTTTGTAAGTGTGATGTGGTGTTATATTTATCCATTCCCAAGGAAATTTTTCCTAGGAAAAAAACATTCATTAATTTCTTTGTAAGTGTGATGTGGTGTTATCTTTATCCATTCTCAATAAAAAAACATTCATTTAGGGAGCCCTTCCAAGTGACTAAATGGAAATCTCAAGGGTCAATTCATCTTTCTCCACATTTAACAAAAAATTTAATATAAATCATAAAAAACAATAATGACTAGCCATAAGAAATATATATCTAATGAATAATTTATATCGACAAAAGTTGGTCAAAACTTGTGGGGCACCATTATCATTCCATGCAATTTCTCGTTAAAGAAGATTTTCATGTAAAAAAAATAAGGGATTCCCTACCAAAAATGCAAAGGTACAGTGACATGCACGTTTCTACATATTAAATTACTTCACCATTAAATTAAAATACATGAACAAGATTAAAAAACTATTGACAATGAACAAGGAAGACATCATAAAATCAACCCTTTCTCCACCTTAACAAAATGAATCCTAGGCTATCCTACAAATACAAAACTAATCGTACAAGTACAAAAGTATTGTAGTAAAAAGAAATCAAAATAAAGAGAAAATAAATCATTCTTGAAACCCTCATGGAGATATAGTAATAAAAAATCAAGATAAAGAGAAACTAAATCATTCATGAAACCCTCATGGAAATATCCTCTCGTTCTTGATGAAATGGGAATAAGGAAGAGGATGGGTTTCGCACCCTTACCTATTTCTGTCCTAACAAACTAAACGATAGAAAGTAATCCATAAACAAATTATGGGCTTTCAAAAGCATATTTTATATTATGAATTAAATATACAAATAAGCATACGAAAGTCACAACTCTAACGTCATGCATAAAACAAAAATAAATAAATAAACTATTCATTTTATTTACTAAGATCATGAATAATTTTTTTGCACTTAATCATTTCATTTAATAGTGTCATGTTGTAGCCGTTGAATGACTTACCATATAATCTTGTCATGCATATATTCTATGCTTATCTATTTCACCCAATCATGATATGGAATGGACATAACATAATGAAATTTCTCAACATCCTCTTATATTATTGAAAGTGCATCCACCGCTTTATCTTTGCGTTCTTTCTTTATACATAATTTCAAAGTCATCACCTAGTACATATGTCACTCATTTTTATTACTCCTCAATAAATAACCATTATTCTAGCAAGTAATTTAAAGTATCACAATTTACTCTTACTTTGGAATGTCTTTGTGCAGGTAAGTTTGTCATTTCTTAACTACATGCAACGTGGCCTTTACTTCTCTCTCATAAGCGGGTTCGAGTAAGTTATTCCCATTATGTTGGGATATTTATAAGCAAAAGACAATTTACTCTTACTTTGGAACGTCTTTGTACAGGTAAGTTTGTCATTTCTTAACTACATGCAACGTGGCCTTTACTTCTCTCTCATTAGCGGGTTCGAGTAAGTTATTCCCATTATGTTGGGATATTTATAAGCAAAAGGGTCTTCCTTACTGCATTACAATTGCAACAATGACCTACCATGAAGTATCAACCTGAATGATAAATGTTTTTATGAACTCAATTATGGCCATGACAAGAGCGTTGTACATGGCTCCCTCAAGTTTAGGAAAATACGTCTCTTTCCCAATAATCGTCTTAGAGGTGTTGTTGTTCCACCATAGTTATTGAAAAAAAACTGTGCTAATATCCCGTTAACACTAAGAATCCCCTAATATTATTCAAGGTTTTAGAAATTCGTTATTCCACCATAGTTTTAACTTTCTTATCATCTATCTTAACTCTCTCATTAGATACAATATGATATTTGAATTCTTCAACCATAAAATAACACTTATTATGATCACCATAGAGTTATTCTTCCATCAATATTGTAAGACCATGTCAACATGTTTTACATGTTATTTCCATGATTTATTATAAATTATTATACCATCCATAAATAATAGCAGAGTAGGGGATTGAAATAAAATTCACATAAATTAGAGATGTGGAATGTTCATTACTAATAAAAAATACATTTACCAAAAATTGATAATCACCTTCATCTTTCCTAGAATACATTTTGAGAGATTTTATTCCCTTATTCTAATTTGATTATTTCTTATTGAAAGATGCAAATTATTTGAAAAATTGGTCCATGCAATTCATATGACAATTCATCAATAAAGTTAATATGAAGCTTATTTTTAATGTTGTTCTTATTAACTTCTCAATAATAGAGACACATATGCCATTATGAGTCCTTATTGTGAACCATCACCACTATAGAGGATAAATCACTTTGACTTTATCTAATGATGCCAAACTCTCACATGCCTTTTACCATTCATTCATTGACACTTTTCTTAGCATAGTGATAAACATAGGCCTTGATTTTATGAAGGAGGCTCAATAAAATGAGATAAATAACATAATCATGCTATTGATGATCCAGGTGGATATTGGTGGTCACCCACATGTTCCAAATTTCAACTGGCTCATCATGATAGTTTTCAGTTCAATGCTTTTCTCTATAATGGGAACACTTTTTTGAAATTATGGGTTTTACACTTATGAGGCTATATTGAATCCCTACACAACATCCAGGTGTATATTGGTGTCTGACCATCTAGTACAACTAGCCTATTTTGACAGTTTTCATCTCAATACATCTTTATGTACTTTCGAGGCCGTTTTGAGGCCCTAAACAACATTTTTTAGGCTTGCCAAAATAAAACTATTGGCGAAGTAAAAGTTCGACAACATAGTGTGTAGTTATTGAAAATACCTTTCCAATGGGATATCACACACCTAAAATGAGGATTGTATGCAAAAGTTATGACCTTGAGAAGCTGATGTACTAAGTTGCCCCAACGGGGCCCACATTACTTTTGGCGCTTCATATCCTAGGGATAGGTTTTTGGATGTCCATGGTTTTTGCATTCATTTTTATTGTAAAAAGGCCTTCATAGACTCATTGTACTCATCTTCTTGCGAATGAGCATAGCCATCACATCTTTTCTCAGAGGGTTGTCACCATTATAGCGAGTCTTTCACTATGTATTTTTATAGTCTCTCTATAGTTCTTTCATTAATAGAATTCATGTATTATTGTAGTTCTCTGTTTCTGGAAATATTTCTATGAGTTCATTATAATATCTCTTCTTTCATTTGGTTCTGCTCATAAATCCAGATAACTGGTATCAGAGCAGGCTGCTCTTAATCATTTTTAGTGCATGTCCCCAACGTGTTTTGAGTATAGCAAGTTGGGTCTCGAGATTGTCTCTATTGAGAAGAGTCTCTCTCATATGCCCAAGAAACTCTCCATGGAGGAAGAAAAGAAAAAGGGCATAGCATAATATTCTATTAACCTATAGCTTGAGAAATCTCTTGTGCGACAGAGGGATGAAATGATGGAGATTTTTTCCCACATCCTTCAATGCCTTGCGATAACAACAAGAGAATATTCATGAAGCGACCACTTTGGAGGAACGACTCCCTTCAAGGTACATGTTAACTTTGATATTGTCATATTTGAAGGTTAGATAGATGTAAATGCCATAGAAAAATGGTTAAATTTGCTAGAAGGTTATTTCTCTATTCACAGTTTTTCCAATAGGGAAAAGATCAGTTTCACACTCCTCAAGGGTCTCCCCCATGTAAAACATTAGTGGGAAACTTACTAGGAGCAAAGTTCCAATAAGGAATCTAGAATATATGGGGACGAACCCACTTGGTATTTTTTTGTGGATGTGGTCAAGGAATAATATTACACTGTTGATAACTATGAAAAGAAGTACATGAGATGGACCACACTGTGGCAAGAGAAGAGACAAACAGTGCCAGAGTTCAAAAATACTTTCCATACCTTGAGTACCAATATGGGTATCAAAGACTTCGAGTGGCATCTGGTTTTGAAATACTTTGGGGCTTTTCATAAGTACATCTGAAACAAAATGGACTTCCTAAAAATTGCATCACTCGGAGTTGCCTATCAATATGTTTTCAAAATCAAGAAGATATTTTGGAGCCAGAAAAATTACGAGTTCGAGTATGAAAATCCAAAACAACCAAAGAATCATAAATACGACCCTAACCAACAGTCTCCCGACAACTAGTCCAAGATACAGGAAAAGAAGGGTAAGGGAAAGACGAAGAATGACACTAGGAAGTGGTGCAACTTCAACATAATCCATTGACACAACAATAGTGAATGTAGCTCAAAAAAATCATTGGTGGTCGAGATCAAATACAAAGAGTTGAAACCTGATTCAAAATCTGATCGAAAAATTAATGAAAAAATATAGATCATCAACGTAGACCCTACTACTACTTTTTTGACTGCAAGAACTCATCTAGAAGAACCAACAGATCCTGAAGAGGTGGAGCTCCTCTTCCATTCATAGATGTGGGTGAAGGGAACCTCGTTGCTTTTCATTTTTGATAGTGGAAGTCAGAAGAACCTCATCTCAATTGAGTTTGTCAAACAATTGGGTTTTTTAACAACACCCCACCCGCAACCATACAACATTGGGTGGCTTCGCCAGGGATGAGATCTTCATGTCATCCAGTAGTGTCGCCTGTCCTATGGAATCCATCCCTTCAAGGATGAGGTATTATGTGATGTTTCCCCTTTTAATGTTTTTGATGTTGTTTGGGTCCAACCATATATGTGGAAACGTCATGTTTTTTATGAGTCTCAACCCCATAGTGTCATTATTACTCTAGGGGGTTATCTCTATAGGATATCATAGGTAGATCCAATTACTGTTCCACCAAAAAAATGTCGCAAGTTAATCTCTCATACTGCAAAATTTAACCTCTTCACAATATGTTCAAAGGACGCACAGAAGGCCACTACAACCACTGTAGCCTCAACTCCTTCTATCCATGAAAACAAGATTGCAGAAGAGAAAGAACATATTGTTTTTTCACCTATGATGGTTCCTACAAAATGCTCTGTCAAGCCCAAAGTCAACATGTTGGTGGAATAGATTCAAGACTGCCAACAATAGGTTTGTGACGACCTTCCATAGACTAAGCAACACAACTTCCCTAGTAAGGCATGCAAGTCACCAAGATTCAGATTCATCAAATTCTTTCCCCTCTTCCCATGGAACTCAACCCATTGAAGACCATTGCTTCGTAAAAAGGGGGAGGACTGATCTAGGTGGATATTGGTGGCCACCCACCTATTAAAAATTCCAACTGGCTCATCTTAACAGTTTTTAGTGCAACATGTTTCTCTGTAATGGGGACACTTCTTTGTAAATATGGGTTATGCACTTCTGAAGATGTCTTGAATCCGTACACAACATCCAAGTGGATATTCTTGTTCGTCGATCTATTCCAGCTGGCCTATTTTTCCATTTTTCATCTCAGTACATATTTCTATCCTTCGGGGGCCATCTTGAGGCCCTAAACATCATTTTTTGGGCTTGCCACAGTCAAAATACTGACAAAATCAAAGTTTGATGGAATAATGTGTATTTCTTGAAAATACCTTTCAATTGGGCTATAACATAGCTAGAACTGAGATCGTATTCAAAATTTACGACTCTGTGCAGTTGATGTAATGACGCAGACCTATCAGCCCTCGAGCTGAGATCCGCTCACAGGATCATTCTTTATCTCCCTCGAGCCGAATCAAATCTTTAGATTCCCTGTTGGAATCACAAATTATCGATCCACAGGTCCTTTCGGAATCTCCCTTACGCAAACAACACTAGGCACAACCTCCACTTCTCTGTGTGACCATAGCACTATGACCAGGGCCTAACCCAAAAGGTGCTTGTCACAACTCGCCTCTTCACGAGTTCCTGAGTCGAGGCTCCTGACTCTTCTTTTCCAATCTCGTGAAACCTGAGATCACGAAATGGGTATAGCTCCTCTCTGTCAGCGCCCTCCATGCGTGACCTCTGGATAAGCTTAATGCTAGCTCCTCTCGCTACTCGCTGCTTCGTGAGTTCAAAGGTTGAACTCTCATTCCTTCCTTGTGCAATCCTCTGAGACTTGAAAGTTAGTGAAGGTTGACCTCCCTTTCGCACTTCTCGCAACTCGCTACTTTGCGAGTTTCAATGTCGAACTCTTGTTCTCTTATCTCGTGAATCCCCGAGACGCGAGAAGTCAACAGATGTTGACTCCTTTCACTAGGTAACACATGTACACCTATCTATCGTACGGGCCCACCTTGTAATTCTACCATATGTCACTCGTGCCCAACTTCGGCACTTCACAACTTCGCTTCTCGAAGCACTACCTCCTTATATACCGACACCCGAAGTGTCGAGATCCTGAACTCCTCGCTACTCCTTATCGTAACTCGCGAATTCGGGACTTTCTGTACAAAAGTCTCAACTTCCTATCCGTCAATATGCTGAAATGTCAAAATTATGACACGTCGTCAACGCGGGTCCGACAACAGAACCTCCTGCCTCTTTTTTTTTTTTTTTGGAGTTTCTAACTTCATGACTTCGCGAATCTTGATGCTAAGCTTTCGGTTCTCCAACCCATGAAACCCCGAATGCACGATAGGCACGATGAGACTCTGATCCAATGGTCCTCCCTTGACCTAGATCCTACAGCTATCCTAGCTCCTCGCATATTCGCCACTCATGACTTGGAGCACCCAATCTTTGGGCTCTTACCTTACGAACCTCCGAGGTCGTGAGATCCCTAGATCTCTGCCACTTGTCCTCCTCCAAATGGACGGCTGCAATTCTCTCGCGACTTCACCGCTCGCGAATCTTGATGCAAAGTTTTTAAACTTTCAACTCGCGAATCCACGAAATGAGATTATGCAAGTGAATCCAACGACCCTTGTTGGCTTAGATCCTATGGCCCGATTTCTCCCAAGCTTGCACTTGAAGAATGATTTCCATAACTCCCCTGCTCCTTTGCAAGATCTGACAGCCCTCGAAACTTTGTGAATTATCCGCAGAGAATTCCGACCATCCAATTCCTCCTTAACAACTCCTGCAAAATGAACAAGTATGCCTTCACGAAACTTGTCCACCAGCAAAACAACGTCGTTGCGCCTCCTTCTGACACTTCAAGGCACTAGCCCTCTTGAGCTTCTCTTCGACAACTTCAAAGACTCTATCCTTCTGAGCTTTCTCCAGAACTCAAGTCTTCAAAAGACTCCTACGCACACTCCCTGCGGCAATTCTTCAAATACTTCCAAGTATTTGAACCTCTTCGACTCTCCGCACTCTCTGCGACAACAGTCCTTTAACAACTCCCTCGGGTTGTAACTCTGAGACTTCACTCGGCCTGCGCACTCATTGCACGGCTCCTGTGCTTAACTTGCACTTCTGCGAGAATGAGAACAATGTTATCCCTCCTGAGCTTTCAGAGACGAACTCTGATTTCTGTCAATGCACACCTTGCGGACAATTTCGTTGCATTCCTTGCAGGAAAACTCTTGCTCAGACACAAAAACAATTGAAACTCATTCCTTACTCTCCCTCTTCTTCAGATTTTAGACATTAAATATGAAATCATACATTCACGCATCAAAGAAAATGCATAACAGAGAGTAACAAGCATATATCAATCAACATGTACAAACACATAAAGAAATTGAACACCATGAGTATGAGCTAAAGATCTTTGTATTAATCCAGAACTTTTGTACATGGATTTTTACTTTACACAACTCTTTGCTTCTTCTCTCCTATGCTATCTTTGATTGATTATGCTGCTAATGTTACAACGATACAAGTGAGGGTGTCTATATCCGTTTTCCCTCCGGCTCCTAAAACTGTCTAATCTAAGAATTTAAAGATACCTACTTACATTTACTACCATAAATGCCTCTTAATCCTTCAAACGAGAGCGGGACGCTCAAGGTTTGATTACAATCTACAAGTACGCCCTTTCTTAATTGTCTCATTTAAGTTTGGCGTATCCAACTTCAAAACAAATTAAACTCTTTTGATCATGTGCCAAAATGCGTTGGCGTTGTCCCATGCTCGCTTGATGTTGCTGATGCTCCTGCATCATGTACTAAGTTACGCTAATGGGCCCACATGACTCTTTAGTGGGTTATCTCATAGGGTTAGGTTTTTGGATGTGTAGGGTTTTGGCATTTATATTTATTGTAAAAATTCTTTGAGAGCCTCATTGTACTCATCTTCTTGCGAATGAACGTAGCTGTAATATATTTTCTCAAAGATAAGTTGTCACCATTCTAGCGAGTATTTCACTATCTATTTTTACAGTCTCTCTATAGTTATTTCATTAATAGAATTCATGCATTATTCTAGTTCTCTGTTTCTGACAATATTTGCGTGTGTTTCATTGTAATACCTTTTCTTTCATTTCATTCCAATCATAAATCTATATCAGTTAAATAGGTGTAATATTGATATAAATATTTCCAAAAAACTCATAGTTATGATCAATAACTCTTTGAACTACTAAGGATAAGATTTAAATGACTGAATAGATAATTATAAGTAGTTATTGTAAATAACTCTTTGGACATATAAGGGTAAATATGCTAAGGGTGAGGCTTAGATAGTTGAATAGATAATTATAAGTAGTTATTTTCAATAACTCTTTGAACATATAAGGGTAAGTAACTCTTTGGACATATAAGGGTAAATAGGCTAATGATAGAGCTTAGATAACTGAATATATAATTATAAATAGTTATTGTCAATAACTCTTTGAATATATAAGGGTAAGTAGGCTTAGATGATTGAATACATAATGATAAGAATTGGGAAATTACTTATGACTCTACCATTTTCAATTTTATCATGTTATTTTATATTGTCACTTTATATGGTCTCCCTTCAGTACCTTTCCGTTGATTTCAAAGGCCTTCGTAGAAAAGTCTCACAAAAATATCGCTATAAAATCCATTATTCCAAACGATTTTAGACATTATATTTCTATGAAAATATTAGCACCAAACATTGGTACTTTGATCATTTGGGTGTATCAAATAGTTACCCATAGTAACATTAATACTATAGCACTTCCATTCATAGTTTATAGTAACTCCATTGACATTTTTTTAGTTAAAATTTTAATCTTGGATATATAAAGGAGTCCATGGTAAATGAAATCGTGTGTACTAAAATAAAATCAATCAACGTTTTTTACATTTTTTTTTTCTTTGTGTAGCCTTGTACCTCATGTTATCACCTAAAAATCATTCACAAAGTTATATAGATGATCACCAAAAGGATCATCGATACAATAAAACCACCTTATACCTTATGTTATCACCTAAAAATCATTCACAAAGCTATATAGGCGATCACCAGAAGGGTCATCGATACAATAAAACCACCGTGTGCTAACTCATGACATTAATACATTGTATTCAACAAAGCACTAAAAATATGTAAAATGGGATTTTTATACGTAAAGTGGGATTTTTATGCATCTACAAGACTATTCAGTCTAGGTTTTATGCTATATGCACGTGTTTGTGTCTATGTTTCTTCAAAACCCGTGTAGATCTACTTGAAATGAAATGTCACCAACATTCAACACATGTAATGTAAAAAATCCCATCAAGATTTCCCATGGTCTATAGTACATGCAATTCTCGAGCCCCATGCCATTCAAAGATAGTACCTTAATTGATTCCATGTCTACTCAAGACATGGGAACCACATCCAACCCACACTTACATATAGCTCTTCCTATGCTTGAATGAAGCCTATAAATACAATCTATGGAAATACATTTCAAATATAGAATTTCATCCATTGTTAGGATGCTTGGATGATACTTGGAGAACCATATTTCCCAATATATCATTACTGCAACTAGATTATGCATTGATATTTCTACTTTGGATATGTTTTTGCATATTTCTCGGTTCGAAGAGAGAGATAAGGCCTTAAGTAACAAAAAAAAAACCTTCCGAGGAGGAGATGGAATCCCACCTACTTCTTCTAATTCTCTACTGTGTATTTGAAAATATACTCGTATACATTTCATCCTTCCTTGCATTTGATAGCGTTATTATTCATTCCCATGCTCTTTGTGTTTCTTTTTAGTTTTTGTTTATTACGCCGATAGTTACGCCGATAGGCGTATACCTATTTACAATGGGAAGAATTAATGATCTTTTAACCTTATTTAACTTTAAACCCTAATATGATGGATACACATTCAATATGATAGCATATTCTTAGTCATCCTCCAAAATCAATGAACCAGATTTATTGCTCATAACTTCCTTTCATTTATAAAGACATCCGTTAACATGTTTACTTTTTTACATTTACCTAAGAATACTTAAAAAATTACAGTGCACATGTATAATTGACACATTCAGTGATTAATATGTATGCATGCCACGACCTCCATGCATTACACAGAGCGTCATGCATCCACGCACCTCCACGCATTACACAGAGCGACATGCACCCACGCACCTCCACGCATTACACAGAGCAGCAAGCATCCATGCATGGGGAAGGGCGTTTAATAGGCAGTCGCATGCATGCACGACTTGAACTGCCACACATTCTCTGAGCGACCCATACGCATTCTCTGAGCCACCCATTATGTAAACGTTTGCCAATTGAAGTTTTTTATTTATACTCAGTCGCATGTAGCGAAAAGAAGGATTACAGTAAACAATTACACGTTTGCAAATTGAAGACTCTGTTGCATGCAGCGAAAATAAGGATTACAGTAAAGAATTACAGTGTGATCTATGCTCAAACATTCTGGCCAAAGCAGTCGGTATTACAGTGGGGATCATCGGTATGTAAGAATTATAGTGTTTAAAATTTATTGACACGCGCATGCATGTTAGACACAACCGCTTGCACGCTAATGTTTTCCTCATGTATATGTGCAGGTCTCTTCAGTATCTCCGCTCTCATCTCAAAGGCGGCAACATCAGTCTTTTTTGGAACAGGTATGTACTCAAAAACTTATACCTCCTGCACAATAGTCTTAATTATAAATTATACTTGTGATAGGTCGCCTGCACAATAGTTTTAATTATAAATTATACCTGTGATAGGTCGCCTGCACAATAGTTTTAATTATAAATTATACGTGTGATAGGTCACCTGATATAAGTTATAAGTTATAGTTTTAATTATAACTTATACCTCCTCCACAATAGTTTTAATTATAAATTATACCTGTGATAGGTCGCCTCATATAAGTTATGTGACCTATTTAAATTGATATAAGTTATACAACAACAACAATAGGTCGCATTGAATGATTTATTCGAATTGATATCAATTTTGATATAATAGGTCGCATTTAATGATTTAATTGAATTGAATGCTTAGAGCAACAATTAAATGATTTATTAAACCGTAGCTATGCTATTTATATTTAAATCATATAAATATAATAGTATAAGCAAGTCTATTTAAATTTATCATATGGTTTTCCGCAAGTCTATTTAAATCATATTAAATCATATATTAAACCACTGTTATGGCGCAAACTTTTATGTTAAACCACTATTATATCAATTTTATGTTAAACGTTTATGTTAAACTTTATATCAATTTTATGTTAAACTTTTATGTTAAACCATTGTTATATCAATTTTGATATAATAGGTCGCATTTAATGATTTAATCGAATTGAATGCTTAGATGAAATTGGTTTAATTTACCTGGGATAATCCGAGTTCACAGTAAAATCTTGGAATCCTCGAATCAAAATCCCACAGTCGGATACCAATGTCTATTTATAATTTTATTTGTCGGCACCTTTGAGTTTTACTTTTTAATTTTCCTGGCGCCCTCAATCTAATTTATCCTGCAATGAAAGCATGCCCTCAATTTGAATTATTCGGAAATGAAATAATTTAACCACAAATACAAAAGAGAAGGAAAAGTAGTTTTGAGATAGAGATTTTTAAATTTACCTGTGATAGGTCACTTGATATAAGTTATGCGACCTATTTAAATTGATATAAGTTATACAACAACAACAATAGGTCACATTGAATGATTTATTAGAATTGATATCAATTTTGATATAATAGGTATTTAATGATTTAATTGAATTGAATGCTTAGAGCAACAATTAAATGATTTATTAAGCCGTAGCTATGCTATTTATATTTAAATCATATAAATATAATAGTATAAGCAAGTCTATTTAAATTTATCTTATGGTTTTCCGCAAGTCTTTTTATATTTAAATCATATTAAATCATATATTAAACCATTGTTATGCTATTAATTAATGATAATCGTAGCTAGGTTTATATATTTATTGATATAATTATTAATTCTACACAACACTACTACACTTAAGCCCGAACCAAAGACAATCTACCAAGAGGAATGTCAGTCCATAGCTAGATCACGCCGAATGCCAACATTGAGGCTCTCATTGGGAACTCTTCAACAAAAGCTCGATTGATGAGTCTAAACAACAACTTTTAATTTAAATTTAAGCAAGTCAATTTAAATTTATCTTGTGGTTTTCCGCAAGTCTATTTATATTTAAATCATATTAAATCATATATTAAACCATTGTTATGCTATTAATTAATGATAACCGTAGCTAGGTTTATAAATTTATTGATATAATTATTAATTCTACACAGCTATGTGACCTATTTGTCATAACAATTTAAATTATGTGACCAATTTAAATTTAAATGATTTATCAACGCCGAAAGATATAATTAATTAAATGCTTATGCTATTATATTTATATTTAAATAGACTTGCGGAAACAACTCATTGATTAAATGATTTAATGATTTAATCGAATTGAATGCTTAGATGAAATTGGTTTAATTTACCTAGGAAAATTACAACCCAATTTATCTGCTGGTGTTTTATCTAAATAACATTAATCCAATTGAATGCGACCTATTGGATTTCGACATAATACGATTTAAAATTTAAATTATGCGACCTATTTGTCATAACAATTTAAATTATGCGACCTATTTAAATTTACCTATGATAGGGTTTAAATTATGCGACCTATTGGATTTCGACATAATTCGATTTAAAATTTAAATTATGGGACCTATTTTCCATAACAATTTAAATTATGCGACCAATTTAAATAGGTCACAATGCAACACATTATAACAAATATAAAAAATAAGGCACAATATAACAAATAGGTACAATGCAACATTCATGAATAATATAACAAGGTCACAATATAAATGCAACACAAAAGGTCACAATGTACCATTTTCTGTTGTGATAAACAACTATAATTTTGACAATTTGAAAAATATGTTCATTGTATTTTAATTAGATGTATTTTAATAAGGTTAATTGGTTTAATTAATAATGCATCCTTACCAATTATTAGCCTAAACCACCTTTATAGTCTAATATAAACGTGTAAGTAAATCAGGAAAACTACTAAGCCAAAGTTTACCACTTTGTCAAATTTACTGCAAAGCCTATTATCACTATAGTGGAGTTTAACCCCTGCTTTTTATCACTATAGTGAAATTTAACCCCTTCCTTTTAGTTATATGAACTTTCTCAAAACCTGAACATGTACCAGTACATTTAGTTTAACCCTTGCCATTTAGTTATATACCCTTTCCCAAAAACTTGAATATGTTGGCGTGCATATGTACATAGACTTCCACTCTTCTCAAATGACACCAAAATTTAAATATGTTGGCGTGCATATCTAGATAAACTTCCAGTCCTCTCAAATGACACTAAAAACTTGAATATGTTGGCTTACATATTTAAATAGATTTCCACTCCTCAACATAAAAAATATTAAATTAATATATAATATAATCTTATGGTAACCTTAAAGCATTAAAATATATAATATATAATATATCATATAATGGCTGTCATCTTCATTGATATAAGTTTTTCATCTTCATTGCATTTAGTAGAATGGTTATTTGATTTATTAAATTTATATTCACTTGATGCCTATAACTTATATTTCACAAGTGGTTGATTTATATTCACTTGATGCCTTCAATTTATATTGAAATAAAATCTTTCATGCCT
>ML777583.1:2379572-2467258 GCA_009831015.1 Picea engelmannii | reverse complement strand
CACAAAATAGATCGCATTACATGCATCATCATCAACAACACTTAAACATTCATTATTGTTCATAAGTTTAAAATTTAATTATATCACTTAATAGTTTCGTTGTGACTAGGAAATAAAGTGTATAGGCCTCAGGTAATCCTGGCTATCTAAGTCAAAAGGTGGTGTTACCTACACCCCTCCTTCAAGAAACACGTTCTCGAGGTGGTCAAAATAGTGAGGGATAGTCTTGCCGTAGTGTCTCGCCGTCCTCCCAAGTAGCAGATCCTAGACTATACTTGTCCCATTGGACCTTAACTTGGTCTACCAAACGGTTTCTGAGCTGTCAGACTCTACTGTCCAATATGCGTAATGGCTCTACCGTGAGGGTTCCCACATCCGATACCTGCAATTCTTTCCAGTTTAGTTTATGTGATTCATCAGCAACATAATGACGTAAAACAGATACATGAAATACATTATGAGTTTTATGCAAGTGGGGTGGCAGTTCGAGACGATAGGCAACGGTTCCAATTTTCTCTTGGACCCTAAATGGCCCAATAAACCATGGTGACAACTTTGTCCCCCTCTCGAACCGTATGGTACTCTTATTAGGCCTGATACGAATGAAAACTTGGTCCCCCACTTCATAATTTCGGTCAGTCCTGTGTGCATCCGCATAAATTTTCTGTCTATCCTATGCTTCCTTTAGTCTCTGCTTGATCTGAATCACCTATTCCTCCATTTCCTGAATCAATTCTGGCCCAACTGTTACTCGGTCTTCTAATCTATACCAACTCAATGGTGTTCTGCATGGCCTTCCATATAAAGCTTCGTATGGTGGCATTCCGATGGGACTATGATAACTGTTATTATAGGCAAAGTCTACCAAAGGTAGGTACTTATCCCATTGGGTTTGATTATCCATCACATACATCCTAAGGATGTCTTCCATGACTTGATTTACTCTTTCAGTTTGCCCATCTGTTTCAGGATGATAAGCTGTGCTTAAGTTCAACTGAGTCCCCAATGCTGACTGTAAACTTGTCCAAAATATGGAAGTGAATCTGGAGTCCCTATTGGAAATAATCATCTTTGGTATCCCGTGCAAATGAATAACCTCATTTATGAACACTCGTGCCACATCAGTAACATCGTAAGTGTCTCTAACCGGAATGAAATGAGCACTCTTGGTTAAATTATCCACTATTACAAGTATGACATTGTGTCGATGAGACATGAGTGGTAACCCTACTACAAAATCCATTGAAATGACTTCCCATTTGGACACAGGAACATCATGTGGTTGTAGGAGGCCTGCTAGGTGATGGTGATCAGCCTTCACTTGTTGACACTCTAGGCATCTGGCGACGAAATGGACTACATTGTGCTTCATGCCTACCCAAAAGAAGAGTTTCTTCATCTCTGCATGCATCTTCTTCACACCCGGATGTGCACAATAAAGTGATCTATGGGCTTCCTTTAGTACGATGCTTCTAATATCCCCATTCTCCGGGATATACATCCTTCCTCGATATCTTAACAATCCGTTTGTTTCTAGATTATATCCTTCATACTTTGGTTCTAACTGTCTCCTACTCTGGAGGTTTGAAGTAACCTTTAAATACCAACTGTCTCCTAGTAGTTGTACCAACACATGTTCCCTTAGACTGACCTTTAAGGTCACCAAGGAAAAGATACGTGGTCTCCTACTCAAGGCATCTGCGACCACATTTTCCTTTACCTCTATATATGAAATACCAAAATCATACTCACTCATAAACTCACTCCATCGCCTTTGCCTGGCGTTCAGATCTCTTTGAGTGAAGAGGTGTTTTAAACTTTGATGGTCCATTTTGAGCTCCAAATTTCGCCCCACAAGATAGTGTCTCCAAAGTTTCAGAGCTAGCATTACAACTGTCAACTCTAAGTCACGATTTGTGTATAACTCTTCGTGCTTCTTCAACTTTCGTGACGCATAAGCTATCACTCCTCCATCCTTCATTAGCACGGTCCCCAATCCTTGTTTCGAGGCATCCGTGTAGACCATGAAGTCCTTTTCCATATCTGGCACTCGTAGAATTGGTGCACTAGTTAGTAATCTCTTAAGCTCCCTGAATGCACTATCACATTCTTCCATCCATTCATACCTGACCCCCTTGCGTTGCAAAGTGGTGACGGGTTTCGCTATTTTTGAGAATCCTTCCACAAATCTCTGGTAATAACCCGCTAGCCCCATGAAGCTTCTCACCTCATGTGCATTTTTTAGCACTGGCCATTCCATAATGGCCTTTACCTTTTCTGGGTCCACCGAGATTCCTTTGCCTGAAATGATATGGCCTAAATAGTGGATCTCTTTCTGAAAGAAGGAACACCTCGACAACTTTCCATACAATTTGTTCTTTCTAAGGCAAGATAACACTATTCGCAAGTGATCCTCATGTTCTCTTTCATTCCTGGAATAGATGAGAATATCATCCAGAAAAACTTGTACAAATCGATCTAAGTACTTCCGGAATATGCCGTTCATGAGGCTCATGAACACTGCTGGTTCATTGGTCAATCCGAAAGGTACTACAACAAACTCGTAATGTCCAAACCGAGTTCGAAAGGCAGTTTTTGGGATATCACCTTCCTTAATCCTTAACTGATGATATCTAGATCGCAAATCGATCTTTGAGAATACCGCTGCTCCTTTCATCTGATCGAAGAGGTCATCTATTCGTGGCATTGGGTACCTATTTTTCACTGTAGCACGGTCCAAGTCCCTGTAGTGTATACACAGTCGTAAGGATCCATCCTTCTTCTTTACAAAAATTACCGGTGCGCCCCAAGGTGAGAAACTGGGCCTTACTAGCCCTAAGTCTAGTAACTCCTTCAACTGCATTTGCAATTCACAAAGTTCTGGCACTGTCATTCGATACGGAGTCTTGGATATTGGTTCTGCACCAGGTTTAAGCTCAATAGTAAAATCAAGCTCCCTTTCAGGAGGTAACATTGGTAACTCGTTTGGGAAAACATATGGGAATTCTGATAGTACCAGATACTGATCTAATGAGGGTCCTTTCCTTTCACCCATTGCTTCCACTACATACAGTCGACACCCTTGCCTCAAGCACCGCTTGACCTTCATAGTTGATATAAAGCGCAATGACACTTTTCTCTGTACACCTTGGATCACTATTGGTCTTCCTTCGTCATCAATACAAAGCACCCCTTTTGCGAAACAATCTACCAAATCTCGATGAGCTGCTAACCAATCCATTCCAATGATTAGGTCATACGCCCCAAGAGCAGTGACGTATACCTTCAACCTGGTAGTGCACACTCCTAGGTCTACTATACAATTATCGACACTAGGTCCTACAACTTGTTTTTCCCCCGAAGCCATCTCGACTTGTTTAAAGTCATCGTGCTCGTACACTGCCAGCCCACTCTTTTCTAATGCAGATGGTGAAATGAAACTATCTGTCGCACCAGAATCAAACAAAATCTTAACATTAATATGATTTAGCGTACCTGACGACTCCACCACGGTGGATTGATGTTTGGGCTGGTGGTTATTAACCGCTACGTAAATTTGATGGTTTCCACTTGACCTCCCCATTGGTGCCTTTCCTCCTCTATGCACAAACCCTGATTGTAACTCTGGGCAGTCCCATTCATAATGGGGTCCTTCGCATCTCCAGTAGCTAATACGAGATTTAACCGGTGCACTGTTATGTGACTGGTTCCTAAACGAGTTCCTTCCTCTGGAACCCCTGCCCCTACTAGCTGCTCCTAGAGATGGTCGTGGACCTGTCTATACCATTGGTGATGAACAATATGCTGCACTAGTTTCCATTGAAATCCCTGCAGCTACTATCCTCGGTACGAACTTGTTACCATAAGGTGGTGGCCTTGATCCCCCTCCCCTAGGAAATGTTCTCGGGGTCTTCCCTACGAATCCAGGGCGATGTGGAAATGTCGATCTTGTACCTCCTGTTAAGTTCATGTGTTCTTCTGCATAACGCACACTTTCTACCACCTCCACTACTGAAGACGGTTTCCACATCCGTACCATAGCTCTTATTTTCAGGTTCAATCCATAAACGAAGCGCTCTGCTTGTCGCTGGTCATTATCCATATACGAAACATATTTGACCAGTTCCATAAACCTGATCTCGTATTCTTCTACAGTTTTGTTTCCTTGTACTAAAGCATGAAATGCCCCTACTTGTTGCTCCTCATAGTAAGCTAGTAGATACTTCCTCTGGAACCTCTCCTTGAAAAGTTCCCAAGATACTGTGTCTAGGGTAAGGTGTAGTTGTCTTTCCAAGTTGCCCCACCAGTTCAAGGCGCTATCTCTTAACTGGAAAATTGTGATTTTTCCCTTAGAATTGGACGCATAGTCCCTTAGGGAAAAACACCTTGTCATGCCTTCCAACCATGGTTCTGCGCGTTCACTGGCGCTACCTCAGGCAAACTCCGGAAGCTTGATCTTCTGCAATTCTCGCGTGATGTCTTCAGGTGGAAATTCTCCCCTTGAGTTCCTTGATGCTTCTGGATTACCTGTCCCAGACGGTGGGAGTTCCAATTCAGTTCCTGTCGGTTGGTGCCCCTTCAAAGTTTCGTTAATGGCTTCCAACAAGCGTAGTATGAGGGCTAGTTCGGGCGATGGTGGTGGTGGTGCTGGGGGTGTCGGTGGTGTCGATGGTATTAATGGTGTGGGTGGTGTCGGTGGTGCCCGTGACAACGCTCCCCTGCCTCGACCCCTTCGAGTCTTGGCCATCTTGTATAACTTAACCTGCATCACCCCAAAGTTATCAGGGTGAGTTCCAGGATGTTTCAAATTGGTGCTACTTAAACTTAGAAACAGGGTTGGGCGTAAGTTTTCTTTACTTGTCTGTAAACGGACATTACTCCATCAGGGGAATTGGCTAGGTTTGGGTTAGGATTAAGCATCTAAGCTTGGTTAACATCAACTTCAAGGTAGACTAACCTTAAACTTTAATAACATAGTTGAATTATTATTACACTAATTTAACTCAAATTATCCTTACTTTAAATTCAAGCTAATTTGACCTCATTATATATATATATATATATATATCATTTATACTAAATTATTTAATTTATTTTATATTATTTCTAACACTTTATATTATATATATATAATAATTGAGCATATACCCAAGGGTTCGGGCACACATGGGTTCCACGTGCTCGTCTGGCTTTCTCAAGCTCTCTCGTATCTAGCCCCCAAATTCTACACATGTCATCCTTTCAACCCTCTACGTGTCCTTCCTTTGTCTCACTTTCTCAATCATTGGGACTTTCCTCACATCAGTCTTCGTCCACCACAGGTCTGCCTCTGCTCTGCTCAGAGATCTCCAGAATCTCCCTTGCCATGGCTCACATCCTTGCCATTGTTCTAAGCACCTTGCTAGTGCTGGGTATTGCTGTATATGCTTCAGTTTGTTTTACAATAACAGAGTACATTGATGTGGCCACTGACAAGATCCAGGACCTGGAGTCCAATCTCCTTGAAATATTGGGAATCAATCCCCTGTCTGTACACTTTGCGGAGCTCGCCCTTAGCTACAGTAAGAGATACGATTCCATCTGCATGTCGTGCACAGTTTCAGTACCTTCCTTGAGTTAATTGAGTCAAGAATCTGCATAAACCTTCCTTACTTTATGGTAATGAATGGTGATTTCCTCTTTTGAAACAAAATAATTTGCCTGTAATTCCTGTTCTGTATGAATTTTGGTGTTCTACCTTCAATTTACTTCATTTGTATTTACAATTTCATTCGTCGGCGAATGCCTGTTATTATATGTGTATGTATGTTGTTATATGGGTATACAGGATCATTCAATTTCATCAACCGAGCCAAAGAGGCTCTCTAGATTCCCCCCTGGGATTCACTGTCGAATGCCCCTATCCACAGGCCTTATCTTCCCTCGTCACGGCCTCTGCACCTAGTGTGACTTATCCCCAACTCTGTATCGGGATTTGGGGTTTCGGACTTTTCACTGACGCAAATTCCTGACCTCTCCAATCCCCAATTCGCGATGAGCTTCATTTTTATGAGCTAGCCCCTAATGGCTATACCTTGCTCTATATGACATGCCTCCGTGACTGTGGCCTTGTATCACCCTATAGGGATTCGAGGTTTCGGCATTTGCGATGTCAATGCGCACACGTCCTTAGGATTCCCGATCCCCTGATCCCCGATGAGCTCCTAGAACATTATCCCTTTAAGCTATGCTCGTGGTCCACATGACCTTGTCTTGTGACCGCAGGCTTATCCCTTATCGGGATTTTGGACTTCACGAAACTGAAAGGTGTAGGACTTACACCCTCAGGATCTCCGATCCTCCGATCTCCGATTCCACCTGTCGTTAACTCCCAGCAAGGTTGGACCTTCCGACACCTGTCCTCACTTAAATGCTATGGTTGTGGGACCCATCGCATTTCAGGATTTCACGACTTCTTCGGTCGTGGTTCTTTTGTATGCAGGAAACCCGAAATTCTGAACCCTGATCCATCGGGATCCCCTGACACGCGTCCTTGTAATGAATGGTTCAGATCTCATCGGGAAATCGCGGATCGCGATTTCCTGTTGCACAATTTCTTTACCCTCGAAAACTCCGATGAAAAAAACTCCGACGACGCCCAATCCTTTGCCACCTGTCCATGTAGATGGACAGTCCTGATTAACTCTCGGGGTTTCAGGACTTTACAAGGTTAGGAACCTTCACTTACTTGTACCCCGATGACCAAAACCCCGATTTGGTGGTCACGCGACACGTTTCCTCCACTCTAACTCTAGGGGTCCCACAACGCTTACGTCACTATCGGGATATCGTGAATCGTGATTCCCAGTGATGAGGTTTCTTTGTCTTCGTAAACCCCGATTTCCCGATCCACGACTGTTTGGGATCTCCTGACATGTGTCATGCACAATGGACGGTCCAGATCCAATTGGGAAACCACGTATCGTGATTTCATTATGCAACAATTCTACACTCCTAAAATATCCAATGGTAAAATCCTGATGCCTTCCAAAACGGTGACACATGTCCTGCTGAGATCAATGGCTAGGATCCGTTCTCGAGATTTCAAGAACCACAAGGTCTTGATTCTCAGACTTAACAAAACTCTAATGACTCGGATATCCCGATGACTCTTCCGGGACTCCCCCTCTGCGCACTAGGGTTTAAACCCCGCGTAACTCCTCAAGATCTAACCGCTAACGGGAATCCACCCTAGATCTGATGGCTCAGATCCGTTCTTACATGTAATAGACAGCTCTTCTTTGGGAAAATCGATTAGTTGCACAAAACATTATGTAGTGTTAAAGTTGCCCTCTTGGCACGGCTAAAAATTTTTTTTTTTGTTGGTCTATATTTCATTATTAAAATCATCGAGGCTTAATATAGGCAAATAGTTCACACTATTCCTGTGTGGTACAAGTCTGCTAAATTTCCTTTGTCCGACTGCGCACTGGCAGTTCCTCATTTAGGTAAGTTTGGAATGAAGTAGGCCTTCTCAAGGTATTGCAAATGTCCTTTTTCATTTTATTTGGTACATTTCGTGTAGTTATTAATTCTTACCGACTTCAAGCCTTAGACAGAAGTTTCCCTCAACATTTTTTTTATCGATTTCGGGTGTCTATTCTACCCGAAACTTCATAGACAAGCATTGCTCAAATAAAATTAAGTTATCAGTTCTCATTTCATGCTTAATAGCTTTATTGGGCTGCTTTAATGGTAGCCATTTTGTGAGAAGTGATCCTTCAAGCTATCTGGTTCATTGATGCTAATTTAAAGGGTGTTCCACTGAATGTTCAGACTAAAACTGTAGTGACCATACATGATCCAGTTACAGGGCATTACCTAAAGCAGTTTCTTATGATACATCTATGAGATCATTTGCTTGAATAATGAAGGGATACTACCTGAGTATATGTTCGGGTACTGTATCAGTCATATTGGGTCAAACTGAATGTGTTTTGTTTGTAGGTTAAGCGTGGCTGGAGTTAACACTCCGGGTTTCAGCCCTTAGGTCCCAGATTTCAAACTAAGATGCTTTGATACCATATGTAATGCCCGTATAATTTTAAACATCATTAAGTTTCCTAAACATTTTAAGAAAGTAAACTGAAACAAAACTTCATAACATGATATTGACTTTTATAACAGCAACTTCAGTATCTTGGATTTATCAATAAATACTAAATTGTTTACAGTATGAAATAAATACACAACTTAACAAGTACCTGGATCTGATGCTAATTTCCGTTGCCTCTTTGCTTTGTTTTTGCCTTTCTGCTCCTTGCTACACAGATCAACCCTGCCACAAACAAGAAAATAACTGCCCAAAACTACTGTCTTCCCTGCCAACTAGGAAAACTACCTAGCTCCAGGATATCTACGGATATCCTAGCCCTCCATGCCCAAAATCTCCAGCAACTCAGTGCCTCCCCTAATCAAAAGTCACAGTCCAGAACACTCGGTTCCTTGCTCACAACAAGCCAACAGTACCCAAAATAACACAGGCTCGCAGCCAATACAACAGTCCACAGCATCCATTATGTCCCCTCCCGTCGAATGGTGCACACATCCCCCTCTTCCCATCCCTTATTCCTCCCTGCCGACTCACGTAGTTACTCTTTCAACCACCCTCCGTCCTCCGCCCTTCGTCATGAGTTAATGTTTTATCTTCTCGGGATCCATGGCTATCCCTCTCTGCATACGCCACCCTTTTGGTATAATTTTTCATTGATCTTTTAATTTTATTTCACAGGTCATTAAATGTGATCTGTAGTTTGAATTATTACTCAGTTAACCATAATTAATTTCTTGGATTAAATCTTACTTAATAATCTTTAAGAATGTATCCAATTAGGGTTGTTACACTTGAGGACAAGAAATTTTCTAGCAGGGAGTACTGTAATATCCCCACTTTTGGACACCATTATATTACAGAGTGTTATGCTGAGTAGAATAGCTAGACGGGGGTGATAGCGAGTACATGATCTATTGAGGGGTTTTTGTTGGGCTTGAGTTGTATCACTCATCTTATTTCATGATCATGATCCATTCCACACAACTTGGCTTTGGTTCCGTTGCATTCTGACGATTTCTGTAATTTTAAGTTATTTTGGGCTATATGTTAATTAAATTCACTAGGGCGGTCATATTGGGAATAATACTTGGAGGAATCTCTTAGTGTAATAGCTCATCAGAATCAGGAGGAATAACACTATAGGATAGGATGATGATAAGTGAATTTCAATGGCCAAAGAAGGCACGAGGAGGGATAAACCACTTTTTAGAGGTAAAATGATTAATTGATTAATTAAAGTGATTTAATTAATTAATTAATAATTAAATAAAGTAAAATTCAATTGGAGAGACAATATTAGAATGAAGGATAAAAGAGAGATAGGGGACTCTATTTCTTGCTGATGTTGTTTATTAGTTGATATCTGGCTTCTTGCTATTGAGCCCATGCACTTGGGGGTTTTGAAGGTTTTGACTCAACAAACCCTAGAGATAATCTTGGTGGTGAAAGATTCCACCCAACCTAGTCCAAGCTTGGTCACGGAGGTGAAATATTCCTCCCTCAACATTTTACATCATTTCTATCAAAGTTACAGGTGGATTCTATAGGTTCAGAGAGAGGAGTTGCACAACATTGGGGGCTTCCAACAGGAGGGGCGCATCACTTGTGGGAGGAAGATTTGATTTGGTTTGGGAAAACTAGATCATAGTAGATATCACTCTTGGATTTAATTTCATCACAATAAAACCTACATGAATCAATATTAGTAGGTATACTTCATCCCACTCGGTCTTTAATTCAGGAAGGTGAGTTTGACCTAGAAGAGGGCACAATGTTCATTTGAGATATTGTGTTTTGGAGGGGAATAACATTCCCAAAAACTTAGAGATTTGGCATGGTGCCTTCCTATCACTCGATATACAATTGGGTAGTGGGTTTCAATAGTTTGGGACCTATATTCTTGGAGGTTTAATTATTGGCTTCTTTCAGCTGGGAGGGCACATCTGTCATTAGAGACAGTATAGTTTGGGGGTCTTCCATTTGATGTATTACTCTAACACTCCTCATACCTTCTTGAAATCATCAAATCTACCTTATCATGGATTTTTCAGTGCTTTGATTCCATCATAAAGGAGGTCGTACTTCCCTTGATCTATTCTAGCCACAACTTGCGCATTATGAGAGACTGGGCATCACATATAGGAGAGGGTATCCATTGGATTGCAGTGTTACATTGTCTTTAACTTGGAGAGGATTTTGGAAGCTTGGATATTGTTATATCTTGTAGCTTGGAATATTGATCAACCCAACACTCTATTCAATTATATTTATTCCAGATATGCACCGTTTTCATGAGGTTAGAGATCTATTATTAATAAATCAAATATGAGGTACTTATGGTTATTTCTTGTGTTGTTTATTTTTCATTTCATTGAGTACATTCCATTGTTGCATCATATTTGATTATTGGCTTTAAAAACACATTAAACCATCATATTAAACCCTAGAGAAACTCATGACAATGAAGTTTGCAAAGTGTTTGACGAAATGACACAACTAGAAAACACATAAAAATCAATGAAAAACGTAATGTTGGTGGCATCTTGGCTTGGGAACATTAAAAACAAGCATAATATATAACAGCAATATAATTAATATACCATAAACACAATGGTTATAGTAACTTCTTGTAAAATTTGGCTCATTATGAAGGAATCAAACATCTTGTACCATTTGCCTAGCATGCTTCAAGCCATACAATGATTTTTCAGTTTGAAAACAAATATTCTATTACAATTCTGAACTAATCGTTCTGGTTGTTCCATATACATACCCTTATCCGAAAAAATCCCTATAAAGCAATTTTAACATCTAGCTATACTATCACAACTAGTGCTAACACAACATGAATAAAAACAAGCTTTTAACAACTAGTGAGAAAATTTCATGGAAATCAATACCTTTTTTCTACAAACCATGCTTTGAACCTTTCATATTTTACTATGTTTGATTTTATAAAAGGTGATTCATTAAAAACTGCATCTCTGTCCATGATGATTATGTCAGTAGTAGGATCCCATAGCCTGCACCTGTTAACATCATCTCCATATCAAAGATATACCTGTTTGATCTGAGTCCTTCTTAGACTACTGATAAAAAAGATAGGCATCACAACCGAATAATTTCACATTTGAGTAATTACCAGATGAAATGTTCATACCTCTTCCAAAATCTTCCTATCTTTTCCAACCTATGGTGACCGAGTTACCAGATAGAACAACCTCTTCTGTCCACAACTATGGTTGCAGCTTGGCATTACTGAACATGCCTATTCGATCCCAACTTCCTTGCAATACTTTCTATGTTCCATGGATACGAACTTACCTTCATCATGTATTCTCAAACACTTCGTTGACCTTCCAACACATAAACCTTTGTATAGACCCACCTTTCTAAACTATACACATTGCTCCACCTCAAACTTTTCATTCGAACAACTCTGACCAAATCCAGCCAAACCGACCAAGAAATCCTTCACTGCTTACCTCCAGGACCATTTACAATGGAGTTCACCAAGCCTTTTATAGGATTCATTACATGTAAATCCATGGACATAATACCACGGGATACCCAAAACACATGGACCTGAAAAACCTCCTGCTTTCACCTAAAAACAGATTTAACCCATTAACTCTTTCACCAAGTTAAGGATAACTCAACATACATCCCCCCCACCCCCACCAAACATTAAATATACCTAAATATACCTCTAGACTTTTCATAGGTGACCTGATAAACCTGGGGTACGCATGCCTATACAGGTCTTAGAGACATATTCCCATTTACATGCAATCAAAAAAATTTACAACTCAAAAGTAAATACAATTTTTTTTTTTTTTTTAATTTCATGGTGGCTCAACCGTCACCACCCTACACCTTCTATGTGAAAATAGGTGGAGAGACAGAAAATAAAAAACAAACTTCATAAAATGTACCTATAGCCAATTTTTCTTCTTTTGTGGAGTCCTCTTTGGATGGTTGTTGTCTTTTCCAACAATCCTTCTTGAGATGCCTAGATTTTACACAAAAACAACATTTTTCCTTATCCTTACTATCGTTTGACTTAGACATGGTTGCACCTTTCTGATCTTACCCTCCTTCTATAGATCGACCTTTGACCACCATTTCTTCTACTATTGATGTTTCCTTACTATATCTTCTCCTCATTTCCACCCACAACAATGTCATAATCAATGACATGTGTTCAGTTAAACTACACATTTTTGACAAGATGATCCCAAGACCGAGGAAACAAACATAGTAGCATAACTTCCTTGTCCTCATCTTCATATGTTATTTCCATGCTAGATAACTCAAGAAACAGAGTGTTGAAAAAATTCAAGTGATCAACAATTTCCGTACCTTATTTCATCCACAAGATGTACAACTACCTCTTCAAGAAGATTTTGTTTGACATGTTCTTTGTCATATACCCAGTTTGTTCCACACACCTGGTGTTTTCACCTCTTCATTGATGTCAAACAACACTTAATCTTCCAGATACAAACAAATAGTACTGAGTTCTCTTGCATCCATATCCTCCCAGTCCTCGTCTATCATTCTTTATAGTTTCTTTGATTTTCTAGCCAAGGCCTTTTGCAATCCTTGTTGCACAAGCATATCTCACATGTTGAGCTTCCATAATGAAAATCTATTCTTTCCACTTAATTTCTCCACCTCAAACTTAGAACTCTGCACTTTCTCCATTAGCACACGCCACCCAAAATAAAATCACAGCTTCTAATAAACTAGGCTCTTATAAAAAAAAAGGTTTCAAAAAATATATATTGAAAAACCTTTTTTTCTAAAACATAAAAGGTCCACCTTTTACCTTTTACCAAAGGATCCACCTCGTCTTTTTATATTGTAAAAAAAGATCCACTTCACATATTATTTTATATCCCACCTTTATTAAAACTCACCTCCACCTTTTAAACATCCACTGGCGACCATGTACTTTTTTGAATAAGACAAAAAACCCTTCATACCATCAAATTTTTCCTTTAATTTTTTTGGATCGTCGCACCTTTCAATGAGGATCACCTGTGAATATTAGAAATTGTAACACCCATATAGGATGTTAGGAAATTAATCACTCATTAAATACATATGCATTAATAACTTTGATTTAACATAATTTCATTGATTTTCATTTCCACAACTCTCTTGCATTTGTTGAATGATAACTATAAATAATATGATGAATTAGGTAATATGTTAACTATAAGATTTAAAACTTAAAACATAAGTACAACAAAATACCAACGAAAATACCTCCTCCATGGTTTGTTGAATCTCAACAATTGCAATGTATCTTTACTAGTAGTAGGAAGATGCCTCCAACATTCTTTTCCCACTTGACAAAGTGGAAAAACAGAATCCTCCTAGCCAACTAGGAGCCTAGCTGGCTTCCTATCTCCAAGAAACCTTTCGGCTTCTTGGCCCTCCATGCCCATGACTCCAAGAGCAACAAAGCACATATGCTCTAAGAAAACTATCACAAGAATTATATCTTCTAAGAATTTCACAAACTCTCATCATGCTCAAACCTCCTCCCATCCTCCTTTCCTCACCATTTCTTTTCCCTTTTTATCAAGTTTCCATACACCCTGCCCGAAGTCTCCTCAACCACCATCAACCTCCCTTATCTAGATTTTTGGGAAAAGATTAAAATAAAACTAAAATATAAATGATTTTCATTACACAACAATAAATAAAATGCAAAGTCTTTCTTGTCATGCTAGCTAATAAATGAAATCTGACAATTTTCCCCAAAATGTACATGAAAACCCACCATGTTCATTTAATTTATCATACCAACCATGAATCAAAGTCAAAGAAGGTATTTAATGCTTCTAGATATTTTGTATGCAATATAATTTACATAATCAATAAACATTCAATTAAATAGTTAATAATCTACTTTAATAATTAATACATTAATTAAATGTAGTAGTGTACATGTGTAGGGTATGTGTGCGTAGATATCAGACACATATCTCATGCATGTACTAATGATAAATAACCATTTCCTCTAGTGCATATTTCATATATGATCACACCAAGAGATGTAGGACAACAGATCAAGTAATGCATCATTTAATAATCCTAACGAACAAAATTACACCAATTAATCAATAAATCATTATTACACATACAATATCAATAGGAATTCAAAAGAGGGTTTTAAATATGGTAGGAACCAAGTGAGTAAACAATATTGGCATCTCTAATCCCCAGTCTGTATTCTCAACTAACATCGAAGCATCCTTCATTCCTAACCTACTTACATCTTTCATCCTATCGTTTCCTCTGTTGGACTAAGATGGAGTGTCAACTAGATTGACCTAACTCCAGATAGAACCCATAAGCGGAAGTGTCATACATTTCGACCAAGCTTCCCCAACATGCAACTAGCAGTTGCCATTACACGTCTAGGGGAGCGTGAATTCACACAACTGTCCCACGACTCTAGGTTTCGGAGGATAAACAATGGGCAATACCTCCACCCCTCCTTATAGAACTGGGGTCAACGCCTTACATCAAGCCCTATTGTGCAACTACTATTCTTAGAGTCACGTCATCAAACAACCACTCTGGGCAAGTTTTGTGTCCTATTAAAACCAAACCCACTACAAATCATAGCAATATTTTGAATCATAAATTAAATAATAAGTACAACATATAGCATATATTATCTTCTTGATGTCTACGACATCCAAGTCACCTCAACACTACAGTCATTTGGCTATCAAATAACTCATTAACATGTATGTTAATTCACCAATAACTCATATCTAGGAATATACATAACAATTTCATATAAGGATCCATATTTGTATTGACATTCAATTTAAGAAATGAATGATTACTTTTATCATGCCTGACATCTATTATGCATTCACATCATAACTTGAGCTAGTATCCACATACCTAAATTCCACATTTAACTTGCATGTTTAAACAAACCAAAGAGATATCATCATCATGAGTATATAAAAGTGAAAATAATATCATACAACACATAACTAGGTCAAGATGTGCATATCTCAAATATCTATCTCAATCTAACTAAGCCCAAAGAAACGTTAAGAATTGAATTACTAAGATGAGTAAACAATCAATGTGTTGACTCCCTAAAGAATAAGATATCGAGCATTACATACACCCACCCTTCAAGAAACTTCGTCCCGAAGTTATGGTCATTCTCAATACGAGGAAAATTTATGGCACAGCTATTAATTGTCTTTCGTGATAGAAAATCTTGTGCTATACTAGTCCCGCTAGACCTTCACTTGATTAAAAACATTTTGATTCTTTTGGATATTGACTGAGAATACCCTTATTCAATAGGAATCTTAGAATATTATCTTATCATCGTTTCTCTAGTTAAGTGAATATTATATTGGGTTTGATATAATTTTCATTGGGCCATACTTACAATCCCACTTGGGATATCTTGGTAATTATAAACACTTATTATTGACTTTAATTGTCATGTGATGTCATCACTTCAAGGTTTGTTTGGTCATTGTACTCAATGTCACTCTCGTATGAAGTCATATAATTGGATATCGACCAAGGAAATTTCTTGTCTAGGACCCTCCCCATTGTTGTTAAGGCATGACATGGTTCCTATGGATAAAACTATTAAAAAACATATTTATTCTAAAAGGGCACCATGTCATCTTATAGGTTAATGAACATATCTAATTCAAGAATAAGTTTACTATGAGGGTTCCATTCCCAAATCAAGGGACACCTCCTCTTCACAAAGTGCTCTCTCCAAAGAACTTATATGGGATCTTTCTTCATTCCTTAATCTTATTCAACTAGAATTAGTTAAGGTATTTATCACTCATTGTACTAAAGTTATCATTCCTTAATATATATATATATATATATATATATATATATAGATATATATATATATATATATATATATATATACACACACACACATAAACTCCACTACCTTGGTACAACTAAGTCAAAATCAACAAGTATACACGTGTTTACTTAACATCATTGGCTGATAGAAACTGGTTGATATACCCCATCACACATTAAGATATAAATAATCATATTGTAACGATGTTTCACTTATTATTCTAAACTCAAGTTCTAGGTTCACAACATAGGCCCACTTATAGAATCCCTTTGAATGTTTGTAAGAACGTAGAACTAAACATAAGCACTAGATAGAACACTATTTTGTCAATCTCGCCATACTAACTTGAATAATGATTGAATATAATCCACAATGCTTGATATGGAAAACTCGACACTACACCCTTTCTAGGGTCAAGGCTCTTTCTGAGCCACACTTAAGTACAAAGGAAGCTCATGTGCATAAGCTACACTCCTAAGCTAGCTAAACTTCCATATATTGCACCCCATGTCAATTTTCGTTTCTCTTCAGAATTTTGGTATTGTTTCCTTTAACTCGACAATAGTCATTTAGCCTACGTTCTTGGGAGAACAAGTGGTGTTATATAAAGCCACATATCTTTTCATCCACAACACATAAGTATTATGTGTGGGAACCATCACAGTTCTTCACTCATATTATAAGAACACCAAGATATCCTAGCACTCGTTGACCTGCTTATGAAGTCGATTATCTCGTAACTTACAAGTAATCGATGTCCATTTTGCAATATCCATACACATTTCTCTCTTAACAATGTTAAGATGGGGTAATATAGGTGATATGAATTAGGTCACTTAGGCCATGTCCCTCAATTGCACTAATAGTCATACTTATGGCTATGCTTGACTAAAATTTAGAATTGAATATGACCTCCCACTTTACCATCCACCCAAACACCATCTAACACCCAAATTTTACTAACATTCCCCTTTATATTTTGAACATATAATGTAACTTTTTTAGGACTAAATACCTATGTAATAAGAAAATAAACCATTATTATAAATCATTTTATAAATATTATAATAATAATAACAAATTTAAAATTATTCATTTATATATTTGAAATTAAAAAAAAAAATTATAAATAAAATAAATAAACTCGCTTTATAATTTTATTAAATTCAAATTTAAAAAAAAAATTATAAATAAACTTAAAGTTTATAATTTTATTAAATTCAAATTTAAAAAAAAAATTATAAATAGACTTAAAGTTCATAATTTTATTAAATTTATTATATCAAATACGTCATGCCTTTGGATAGATTCATTGCCAGGATTTTAAAATATTCAATGGATAGTAACAAGATAATAAGTAAGAGATTACATGGTATAATATCAAACTCAACCTTAATTTTTTTTTATTATTTATTAATTGTATATGTATTTATTTGAATATAAAATTAGAGTTTTGTAACCTAGCTTTGACTAAAGTTTATCAATTAATATTTGATAACTATCCATTCCTTCTTCATACTTTTCCATTGAAAAAAAATTTGTGAATTGTCTCAATGGACGACAACAAGTATGATGGCGCTGAGTTCTAACTCTACACGCCTTTATTACATATGTTACATTACTAGTCATAGGTCATGGTGGATTGTGGGGGCTTTTGCCTTTACCAAAATTTACATGCTTATCAATTCCCATTAAATAACAATTTGGCTCACACTGTAATGTTCTGTCACTTGCAGTTAACAAAATATCAGCGAGGCTTATGGAAGATAGATTTAAGATTGAGATCTGCATAAATGGCGTTTCTTTCTCATTAGTTGATAAAATTTTGTTTTCCATTAAATATATTATTAGGTTTCAAATTGGTTTTAATCTTTCGTCCCATATAAGGCAGGGAGTCACTTCTATTTGAACCATTGAAGTGAGCTTAATTGTAATATCTCCATATATATATGTCGAAGACAACAATCAATACGGAGACCAGAGAATCCCTAAATCATTCATAGTTAGGAAATGACATGAATCTATATATATATGATGGAATGGGTTTTATTTGATGGTACGAATGAAATTCATTTTACTTGAAGTGGGTAATAAAGTTATTGAGATGGGATTGGCCAAAATATTAACAATGATTTTTTTTTGTGGTCTATTGTTTTCTGGGAATTCAAAACAGTTTATAAACTATTTTGTTTAAGTAGAACAGGTTGCAATTGAGTTATGGTCAACTATCCCGGCTACGCGGCTATGTGTGGCAACAAAGCAAGCATTTAAAAAAGAAACACATCTTCAAGTTCTTAACTGGTTACTTTTACCGTCTTAAATTCAATTAAAGGAATTTATTCATTTGTAGGTGGGTCCCTGGTCAGTCGAATCATAATGCCCATGAACAACAATAATGGATCGGAATATGCCTACCCTTGAATGTCCTCTTCATTCAGGTCTATGAATATAGGCATGGTTTTATTCTAATTGCTCAATCGGAAGTAAATCATCACATTTTGTTAATTCCATCAATTGCATGTTATTCATGTTTACCATCACATTTTGTTAATTCCATCAATTGCATGTTATTCATGTTTACCAGGGCAACTAATTATGGTTTCCCAATTTCTTCAATCCTATTATCCTATGTATTTTTTTTTATATTTTTTTTTCAAGACTTGGGTTAGCTAAGAGAGACAGAGACGTATTATACTCAGGATATTGTCAATAAGAGAATATTTGTTCTGATTCATACTAAAGACATGCATCTCTGCAACATTTTTATATCTATCTTGGCATCGATTGAATCACTATAACAGCTATACATTTTTCAGTGGCTCACTACTCTCCTCTTTGAAAGATGCGATTAGAAATGAAGAAAAATCAGACTTAACAATTTAAAAAATAAAAAATAAAAAATTTAGAGATTCAGTTATATCTCTTGTGTTTTCTAAAATCGACCATAGATGATGTAATAATAAAAATGGTCACTTTTCAAAGAAGCTACCAGGTTTCAATTCGCAATGATATGTGTGAATCTAGGACTTTAAATTCAGAACAAAATTTACCCGGAAGTAGTTGCAGTCATTAATAGATATATAAACATATGGTAACTCTTTATTTTTTTCTTACTAATTACTTAATAGATGTGACATGAATGAAGAAGAAGTCACATCATGGCCTTTCCGGAGTTGGACTTCTTCAAGTGGCATTGTTGGTTTGGGTTTTATCTGACTCTATGTTATTGGGAATTAGAGCACCCTTGTCATTGATTGTCCGAAAAGTGTACATTGAGGTATTTTGTAGTAGGGAAGAAGAACACAAATGAATGGCATTGACGGTGAGATTTATTTTTCGTAAAATGAAATATCTTTCTAGCATTCAGAAAATATTCCACTATTTGAGGGTATTTGAGGGTTTATCCGGATAGAGAGAAAAATCTTGGGTGCAGGAGTGTTGGTTACCCAAACCGACAAGATTGTTCCCGAAAAAAGAAAAAAGGAAACTAATTCTATATCTCCAGCCAGGGGGTTTACTAGAAAATGGGATATTAACTTTTACTAGAAAATAGGATATTAACTTCCCAGCGTGGCTCTTCTCTAGTGCCACTTCCACCTTTCTAGACCCTCCAGAGTATTCCTAAAGGGCCTATCAAGCAAGTTCGATAGATCGATAAAGAAGGGTTTGGCAGAGCTTATGAAATGCTTCCGCTGGCAATGGGCATGGGGGAATAGCTCCCCAATAATACAAGATAATCTAGAGAACCTAAATCTCTCCTCTCGGGCCTCCTACATTTCGGTACCTCTACGTGATATAAGTATCAATTCTTCCTTGATCACAGAGGCACACCAAAGTTTAATGATTGATCTTGCACATTAATAGAAGAAGGAGCTCTTTGTTAGGGTATTTCCTTTTGTGTTAAAGGAGGACAAAGGAAAAAGTTAATTATAGAGTATATGGAGAAGAGAGAATGTGACTATGACACAAAGAGTTATATAGATTCTACGCAGAAGAAGAACCAACAAAACCAACTCTCATTGGAGTTTTTCTAGTTTTTACTACTACCCAAAATAATGCACAAACAAGTACTTTCTTGGTCCTGCTCCTTTGGAGATGATGACAAGAGAAATTGAAAAAGTTGTTGGACCTATTGAACCAATCAATCTTGAATTTTTTTTTTTTTTGGTTGGAAAACGAAATAGATAATATCAAGCACAGGAAAGAAGACGCTATCTAGCTTGCAAATAAAGTGAAGATAATTCTTGGAGGGGTTTATCTTCCCCTTTCCTATAAAAAAAAATATCCATATGAATCGCTCTAGTTTTTTTTTTTTAAAAAGATGGGGACAAGAAATGATAGGATCTATGGAAAGGATTGCCACTAACTGGAGCATGGTGAAGGGAAACCCATATAACTCAACACTCTCATCTAAATATATGGAAAACGTTTTGAGAGGATGATCCACTTGGGAGATCGAAAGTGTTCATTTAAGATTTACCCACTAACACAACAGGAAGATTTTTGGCCAAAGGTCCAAGATTCCTTACCCATATGTTTTTCGCTGGTATCTTTATCAACCGATCTTTGCTCACCATCCCTGTCTGTACTTTGAATCTGAAGGATGCTTATTGGTTTTTATACTCATATATATACTACATGTGATCTCATTCAAATGGGTTTCCATTGTCATTTAAATCACCCCACATGATGAGAAGTGTTATTCATTAAACTTCCACTAATTGGCTATATCGGTTGCATTGAAGAGGCAAATAATTTCTTTTTCGTGTCACATATTTTGGTACATGCTTCCACTACTAAGAAGAGAAAGCTATTGAGAAAGGTATTTTATTATTGTTGCAAAGTACTACATTAATTTATACATTTGGGAAGCGATACCATGTCTGTTTGAAGGAATGCTAAGTTTCATTTTACGCTTTTCCACAAAAGATGCAAGTACACTTGATATCTCCCAATACCGGGGATGATTTTAGGAGCTAAATTTCGCTCATGGGTTAATTTTCCATGGTTTTTCCCAAAACAATATTTGTTATTCTAAAAATATTTCGCCCAAATTCTATAGGATACAATTATTTAACCTTAAAATTTGCCAAAACATTATACAAAGTATACAAAATCCTTAGAAATTTGAATATTTTTACAAAAAATATCGCCAAACATTTTATAGTTGGAATATGAAGGATCAATAACATTCACCAAGTTTTCTACATTTTAAAATAAATTTCCATCCTTAAAATCATCCCTCCGCAACACTCTTCGGGCAATCTTCGTTTACGCTCATGCTCTATTTTATGATGACGAAAAGATCTAAAAGAGGGTTACAATGCATTCTCTCACTTTCAAAGAAACACATTTTTCTCCAAGTTAACAAATCATACTATCTCTTTGTTTGTTTAGGAACACTACATTTATTCCTATAGCTACAATATAACTCTAAAATTTAGCATTTTTTTTTTTGGATTTGTTGTTCATAGAACCTAAATTTATTTTCATAGATTCATTTGTCTTTCACATTTCTATGGTTGTTATTCATAAATATGAAATTTAACATTTTATAGTTTGTTTTTATTTAAATAAAAACACAACATAATCATTGTCCCCTTGGTCCAGTTTTAGAACCAAGGCTCTGATACCAAATGAAACACCCATCTAGGATGTTAGTCAATTAATCACTCATTAAATACATATGCATCAATAACTTTGATTTAACATAATTTCATTGATTTTCATTTCTACAACTCTCTTACATTTGCTCAATGATAACTGTAAATAGCATGATGAATTAAGTATTGTGTTAACTCTAAGATTAAAAACTTAAAACATATGTACACCAAAATACCAATGAAATTGCCTCCTCTACGGTCTATTGAATCTCAACAATTGCAATGTATCTTTACTAGTAGTCGGAAGATGCTTCCATCCATTATTTTCCCGCTTGCCCAAAGTGAAACAACAAAATCCTCCCAACCAACTATGAGCCTAGCCGGTTTCCTGGCTCCAAGAAACGTTTCAGTTTCTTGGCCCTCCGTGCCCATAAATCCAAGGACAACAAAGCACATATGCTCTAATAAGACTATCACAAGAATTTCATAACCTCTCATCATGCTTAAACCTCCCCTCATCCTCCTTTCCTCACCATTTCTTCTCCCTATTTATCAAGTTTCCATATACCCTTCCCCAAGTCTCCTCAACCACCATCATTATTATCTATCAACCTCCCTTATCTAGATTTTTGGGAAAAGATTAAAATAAAACTAAAATATAAATGATTTGCATTAAACAACAATAAATAAAATGCAAAGTCTTTCTTCTCATACTAGCTAATAAATACAATTTGATAAGTTTCCCCGAAATGTACATGACAACCCACCATGCTCATTTAATTTATCATACCAACCATGAATCAATGTCATAGAAGGTATTTAATGCTTCTAGATATTTTGTATGCAATATAATTTACATAATCAATAAACATTCAATTAAATATTTAATAATCTACATTAATAATTAATACATTAATTAATTGTAGTAGTGTGCATGTCTAGGGTACATATCTCATGCATGTACTAACGATAAACAACCATTGCCTCTAGTGCATAGTTCATATATGATCACACCACGACATGTAGGACAAGAGATCAAGTAATGCATAATTTAATAATCTTAATGAACAAAATTACACCAATTAATCAATAACTCATTATTACACTTAAAATATCAATAGGAATTCAAAAGAGGGTTTTAAATATGGTAGGAACCAGGTGAGTTAGCAATAGTGGCATCTCTAATCCACAATCAGTATTCTCAACTAATATCGAAGCATCATTTCTTCCCAACCTACTTCCATCTTCCATCCTATCCTTTCCTCTGTTGGACTAAGATGGAGCATCAACTATATTGACCTAACTCTAGATAGAACCCGTAAGCAGAAGTGTCATACATTTCGACCAAACTTCCCCAACAGGAAACTAACAGTCGCCATCACATGTCTAGGGGAGCATGACTTCACACAACCCTCCCACGACTCTAGGTTTTGGAGGATAAACAATGTGCAATACCTCCACCCCTCCTTATAGAACTATGGTCAACACCCTACATCAAGCCCTATTGTGAAACTATTGTTCTTAGAGTCACATCATCAAACAACCACTCTCAGCAAGCTGTGTGTCCTATTAAAACCACGCCCACCACAAATCATAGCAATATTTTGAATCATAAATTAAATAATAAGTACAACATATAGAATATACTATCTTCTTGATGTCTATGACATCCAAGTCACCTCAACACTACAGTCATTTGGCTATCACATAACTCATTAACCTGTAAGTTAATTCACCAATAACTCATATCTATTTATATACATAATAATTTCATATAAGGATCCATATTTGTATTGACATTCAATTTAAGAAATGAATGATTATTTTTATCATGCCTGGCATCTATTATGGATTCACATGATAGCTTGAACTAGTATCCACATACCCAAATTCCACATTTAACTTGCATGTTTAAACAAACCAAAGAGATATCATCATCATGAGTATATAACAATGAGAATAATATCATACAACACATAATTAGGTCAATATGTACATATCTCAAATATATATCTTAATCTAACTAATCCCAAAGAAACGTTAAGAATTGAATTACTAAGATGAGTAAACAATCAATGTTCTAACTCCCAAAAGGCCAAGATATGGGGCGTTACAGAAATTGTCACACCCTTTTAAAGGATAGCCTGTGACAATTTGCTCGCAACACTTTGCAAATTGTCGCACCTTGTCAAACTACATCTTGCGACGATGTCAGACTATGTACTACTACATGCCCGTGTCGTTGTCAAAAATTTTCTAATTTCTGAAGTGTTCCTACGACTGTCGCACTTTTCCATAGGGACAATCTACAACAGTTTAATAAAACCTATCCTAGGTTGATCCACTTCACTCGGCTCGACTTGGATCGGTTAACCTGCGCTTCAATCCAATGACTAGATTCTCTTCTCCTTCGCTCTCTGCTCCTTCAAATCTAAGTTCTAATACCACTTGTTAGGCAGCAGACACAGAAAAAAATAGCATAAAATAGAGCATAAACAAACAAGATCAAACATGCATTAAACCAAGAACAACAATCCCACAATTGACATAGTGATTTATGTGGAAACCCAATGAGGGAAAAAACCACAAGAAATGATAGTTGGTATTCTTATCATTCAAGGGAGAATTACAATAGGAAATGTCAGGCATACAATCATCCTCTCCTCATACACACTCTGCTCTCTGCATAGTTTTCTCTCACACCCTTCACACATTGCACTCACGCCACTATGGGTATGCTCGCATATATAACATCTATCATTAAATTACACAAACTAATCATGAATAGATCACATATATACAGGAATAGTTCATAAATAGATTGCATGCATGGGCAATAATATCGCTGCATGCTTGTGCATGTGACCGCATAAGGAAATTCGTTGGCATGTTTCCAACAACTAATGTTTGATGTAGAAGCTATAGTACAAACAATGAAAAACCTGGAAATGGAACTGATATCTCTTCTATAGATGTTGTTGTTGTTGAAGCACTCTTCAAAATGATGTCTTTCATCTCCACTGCCTGTGACCTCAACAAATCAAGGCACTTGGCCCACCAAAAAACTCATAGTTTTTCCACTAGAGAACCCACAACTTTCCTCGAGACACGAATTTCCTGCTATAACTTTGTGGCTTCTCCTAAAACCCTCGTATCCTCTCCACATAATATCGCGGTCATTCCACTATTCCACGAACCTGTAGCAAGGGGAACTGGGCATAAAAAGGACCCTTGCAGCCTCTATTTGTCTATTAGCTCTGCAACAAGGGAAACTTTGAGCCCTCTAGGAACCACATGGGCCTTGTCGCAATGTCACAAGCCTCCAACCAATCCCAGGATCTCCTCAATTCACTTAAGCCCTGCACATTAGGTAAATCGTCATCTGTGGAAGCTCACAAACTCATCTAAGAAAAATTTCTTCCTTCAAACTGAAAACAAACTGAAGATGATGCCCCAATTATGATTTGGATGGATCCTTGAATTGTTTAGTTGGGGTGGATATTGCACCACAGAAACTAGATCAATAACGGAAGGTTTTTTCTAAACCCCAACAAAATCTTGGCTCTCAATAGGACTCGAAGAAAAGGTCAAATTATAATGACTAAGGTGAGGTGATACGCTTCCTTTATACTTCTCTAAAGAGCTTCTAGATCTCTCCTCTTTTGTCGAAATCCACATGATCTTTACATCCCCTTTTAATTTTCATTTAAAAATTAATAATCACTTTATAACCACTTTTTAATACATGAAAGTGACTACTTTGGCTTGTAAGTCATAGTGTTCCCTCCAACAATATGACTCAAATAACATCTTTATTGAATTAAATTAATTTATAATAAATAATATCCTTAATTTATGGGAATTGTTGTAATGAAGGTCAAACATTAAATAAGAGGAATCAAACTTTAAATAAGAGGAATCCAAAAATAATAACATTACATATTGTCATTATAGATTATAGATTGAAAATTCCAAATTAACTTTTAACTTATAAAATCTTAAAAAGCTATTATTAACTCTTAACATATTTATAACATAGTAAAAAGTCTCCATTAACTCTTAACATTTTCTTATGGCCTTCGTATATCACAGAGTGTTTACAAACTAAAACATGTACTTTTATATTACATTAACTTTTAATATATGTTGGGTGATATTTTTGTGTATATGCTTAAAAGCTCATTCAAATTGATAAAGATTTTATATTATAAACATGATTGGATTAATGTAATTTGTTTAATATATTATTTGTTTAAAATTGTTTAAAGTTATTATTATATTTTCATGGTTGGCATCTGCTTTCAATATCTTAACATGTTTCTGAAGTATTTGGATGTTTACAAGTATAACTTTATATTTTAAAATTAAACAGTTGTATTTTATTTTGTATTAATTTTAATATATTTTTAGATCATTTTTTTTGTTTAACTATTTTTTAAAAATATTTAATATAAACTAAGACAAAATTTATAGATGAGACCTTGTTGTTACAGTCCCACAGAGAGCATGTGAGTCTTTTGAGCATAAAACTGTTAAAATCCAAAAAATATACCTGCCCAAGAGGAACCAGGCTTTGTCATGAAGTAGCTGAGTTAAAAACTTAAATCCAGAGTTGGAAACATAGTACAAGCCTATATAATAAAGAGCTGAAATCACTGTTCATGATGAACCTGGGAGCAAGTGCCACCTGCAGTTCTTCGCCGAGCAGCCTCATGACTATTTAATAACTATTTCAAATTGATAATAATAAATAATAAAATTAACAAGATAATTATAGAGATGAGTTAAAGACAAATTCAAATTATTTTTACATTTACTTTAAATAAAATAATAATAATACAAATGTTTCAAATCTTTCGGTTTATATTATTTTTTTAAATTGTATACGCACACTTAATTAATAACGTCGTTTCGTTTATACTTTATTTTTTAATAAAAATATATAATATGTTTCTATATTTTTAAAACATTGTATTATATTATATTTATAAATATTCATTTGCTAAAATGATTTTAAATATTTTGGAATTTTGCAAGCTTCTTGTCATCTTTTCTTGTCATCTTCTTTATATGCTGAAGCTTTTAAGAATACAACAGCAAAATAATTGAATGTCTCATAGAGTAGCTTCTGTGTATTCTTATAAAAGAATGAAATCTCTGATTGCGTTGTATTCTTTAATAAATAAATTTATGTCGCTGCCATACCTAGTGTTGCTTTACTTTTTGCCTCAACATATTCCAATAACAATGTTCATACAATATGTCTATTATTTATTATTTATAGCATCATACATATATTAGTGATGGTGCTTCCGATGTTATCTCTGTAAGCTAACTACAGCCATTGAAAAACTTATTTTTATTTGTGAACGAATCACAACCATATAAAAAACGTTCCTAGTGGAGACATGAGTAATCAATCCTCAAAAATTATTAATCAATTCCAACATATGATCAATCAATTCTCAGACAAAACATTTTGAACACGAAAATGATATGAGTGATTGCCCAGGCGTTCTCAGGATAAATTGAGACAAATATTTGTTCCATACAGCGTGCCTGTAAAGAGAAAGAATCAATGTAGAAGAGATGGACCGCATGGGATGGGCAGGGTGACGCTTGAGCTTCGACCATCTTTACGTAAACATTATATCTTGGTTACGAAATTTATGTGGCTGCCATACGTAGTGTTGTTGCTTTACCTGTCGGTTCAACATACTCCAATATCAATGATCATACCATATTATAGCATTATACATATATTAGTGCTAATGTTCTCTCTGTCAGCGAATCACAAGCATATAAAAACTTTTCTATGTGTGATCGAATCACAACCATATAAAAATGTTCTTAGTGGAGACATGAGCAATTAATCAATCCTCACACATGATCAAACAATTCTCAGACATAACTTTAGGAAGTCGAAAATGATATGAGTGCTTTCCCAGGCGTGCTCGGGATATATTGAGACAATGATATCCTCTATTTACTGAGTGCGTGTAAAAAGGAAGAATCAATGGACAAGAGATGGAATGGGTAGGATGACGCTTGAACTTCGACCATCTTGACGTATACATTGTATCTGGGTTATGAAATTGACAATCCATTATAAGAGATAAATCTAATCTCTTGCTCATTCTAATAATCACTAATATAATTTAACGAGTGGAAAGCTGACTATGTCCTAATTATTAATAGTTATCTTACCTTATAATGATCTTCGCGATTTTCAGACTTGTTCACCGGACACATTGTTATATTATTTTTATATATAGTGTGCTGTTCGGTTCCCTCCCATTACTTTCGGAGAAATTATTGATTTCTTATATTTTTCGTGAGGGAATAATTTATTATAAAAAATAAAAAAAAAATCATAAATAGGGTTAGGGTTACAACTTATGGCAACAGGGGTTAATAAGATGTATTGTTATTTTGACAAATACAACTTAACATCTTGAGGAATGGAAACTCCTGGCAGAATAGATTTCCATTTGTAATTACAAGTATTATAATTCCATTTGTAATTACAAGTGTTGTAAAAATAAAGTGGGATCAAATCCTCTTTTATATGATTTATTTGGAACATAATTCCTTTAATTTTTCAGAAAAATAAACGAAGGTGAAATGTAAAATTCATAACTGTATTTTTTATGAGAATCAAATTCATAATAACCATGATGAATTAAGATTTGATTGATAAAATTAAGGTTAACTGTATTCAATTATAATCTGATATCAAATAAACATTGATCCCTCTTCCTTAAGGATTAAAGAGAGAACTAAACAGAAATGTCTCTTAGCCAAAGGGATAGGCACGATGTTAATACCATTCATCAAAACGAAATCAATGGTGCTTAGCAGAAGGTACAAAGAATCAATGGTGCTTAGCAGAAGGTACAAAGGCTGTTGATGATGTCCATCAACATTAATCTGTAGCTTTATTAGCATGACGAAGGTAATATGTATTTTAATTAGGAGTTAATTAGTAGTGTTAATGTTATCCATCATTTGTACATTCTGTTTTTTTTTTAGGATTTAGGAGAGACTTTTTAATGGTAAATTTAGTTACTTTTGTCTCTAGTGTGTTTATGTGTTTTTTATGTTTGTCTTTCGTGTGTTTATTTTTTATGTGTCTATGTATATGGACGAGTTTTTTTTTATATCTCTTTGTTTATATGGATAAGAATTTATTTTTAAAATGTGTTTAAGAATGTATTAATTTAAATTATAAATAATAACAAAATTTTATTTGTAAGTTATAAGTTTGTTAAATATTAAATTAATATATGAAATTTAAAGCTTTAGTAGAGAAATGTTAAATATTAAATTGATATATGAAATTTAAAGTTTTTACAAATTATGTGGAGAAAAATTGTGGCTACAAACTCTCACTCATAAACACTTTAAGAAGACAAGATATCACTCGAGAGCACTAGACCTAGTCTAGTAGTCATTTATCTTCTTTTAGTCCGACTTTATTTAGTAAGACGATTTAATACAATCAAACTTGAGTTTCTAGATTTCTTTAATCAATCCAAACTTTCAATGGCAACTTCAACGGTATTTTGATGACTCACAATAACTGTACTAGTAAAAAAAAATCATTGGAAAAATAAATGTCAATAAAAATCTAAAATCTAAATTTTATATTAATTATTTGATTTTATTGAAATTTATAATTAGTGAATATTAAAATCAAAGTTATTTAATTTTTTAGATATTTTAATGTTTAGATATATATATATTAAAAAAGTATGTAAAGTGAATAATTTTTTTTGTTTAACATAAAAAATATTGTTAAACATATATATATATAACTTGGGTACAAATATATTTTCAGCATAAACATATCTTATAAACATATATATTTTCTAATTCGTGATAAAGATAGACCTATATCTTTCAATTCTTGATAAAGATAGATCCCTAGCATATCCAACACTTATTCTAATCTAAACCCTTATAACATGTTCATTTGCTAAGATTCCACCATTAATTATTCATATTTAAATGATTTTATTTTATGTAACAATGTTTATTATAAAAAAACGTGTAAAGTGAACAAAATGCTTTCATATAGTTTTTTAAGTTGATGTATTTTGGACCTTTTTGTGAAGACTTTATATTACTCATCTTCCCTCACTCCCACACTTTCTCAACTCTGCACTTCAAATAGTTATCAATGTTATCAATACATATGTATCTATATATAAAGTTAACAAAATGTTTTCATGCATATGTTTAAATTAAAAACTAATGTTGATTAATGATCATAATTTTAATTTCAATATTTTGTGTAGCCATTTTCACGTTCTTTTTATATGACCATATCTAACCACTCCACAAAGATATAGCTATTATGCTTCTCCACACTTTGCACAAGTATATCCCCCTCATATTTAACACACTAATATTGAATGTTTTCGCAATAACTCATAAAATTTGATAATCAACAAAAATTAACAACAAAGACTTTTAACTTTTTAGATATTTCAATGCTTTTAAGTATATACATATATTAAATAAAAAATAAGTATATAAAGTGAAAAAAAAATATTTTATACATATACATAACCTCAAAAAATATTGTTAAACATATATATCTTCAACAGAAATATATCATCACAAACATATCATCCACACAAGGATATCATCGACATATTCATAGAGGTATATCCCCCACACAACCAAAGCTTAATTTAATTTGACCCTTGTGAAGAGAATTCAGATCATCCATCTTTCTGTAGTCCACATCACAGATTCTAACAAGAGATTTAATTTGTATGATAATGGAATCAATTATGGAAGGTTCATTTGGTGGACTCTTTATACTTAGATGAATCTAGTTTAAGTAACAATATTTGTTATAAAAAATAAGTATATAAAGTGAAAAAATGTTTTTATGTATATATTTAACTTCAAAAGTATTTTTGAGTTGAATTTGTTTTAAGTAACAATTTTTATTAAAAAAAAACTATATAAAGTGAACAAAATGTGTTTATGCATATTAGGTTGGTCTATTTTGGACCTTTGTGTGAAGAATTCATATCACTCATCATCTTACACTCTTGCACTCGTGCAACACCGCACTTCGAATAGTTATCAATGTTATCAATAATTGATAGATATGCATAAGTATATAAAGTAAACAAAATGTTGTTATACATATGTTTAAATTAAAAAATATTATTTAACAATGGTGATAATTTTAATTTCAATATTTTTCTTAGCACACCTCCACACTCTAAACATGTATATGCCTCCATAGCCAACACATTGATATTGAATGTCACCCCAACAATCTAATAAAGTTGATAATCAACAAACATTAACACATAAGTATTTTAAATTTTTAGATATCTCAATGCTTTTATGAATATACATATTTTAAAAAACAAGAATAAAAGTGAACTAAATACTTTTATGCACATGATTAACTTAAAAAATATTTTTAAACATATATATATATATTACACATATATATCTACCACACTTTTGCATAGGTATATCCTATGCACAATGAACAATTAGTCTAATTTGAACACTTGTATGGAGGATTCATACCACTCATCCTCCCTCACTTTTACAATTCTCAGTATCAAATACTATGTTATCAGTAATACAATATTGTTATGCATATGCATACAATCTTGGATGAAACTGTATTCATGAAATTTTTTATAAATAGTATAATTATATATTAATATTTTAATATTATATTAATAAAAATATATCATATTAATAAATATGTAAATTTTTCTTACTTCAAAAATAAATCATTATAAAAAATATGTTTTAAATTTAATATTTATTTTACACACATAAAATAATTACATAAAACAATTTTATTTTTCTTTTGTTCATAATCAACAAACATTAACATCAAAATCTTTTAAATTTTTAAATATCTCAATGATTTTATGTATATAGATATATTAAAAAGAAAATATCTAAAGTAAACAAAATATTTTTATGGATATGTTTAAGTTAAAACATATTGTTGATTAATAATCAAAATTTTAATTTAAAATTTTTTCTTAGCCATTTTTCATGTTGTGCGGAGCCTTTTTCTATGACTATATCTACTCACTCACCATTGATATATATATTATACACCTCTACATTCCACACAGGTATATAAAAAAAACACTAAAATGTTATTTTAAAGACAAAACCAAACCAAAATCTTCTTAAAAAACTGGTTATCATTATTCTCACAAACCATGTAATTTTCATGACAATCAAGTTATTTATAACAATTGGATTTGATAATATTCCAAAATGAAATGTCCATACTGAGTTACATTTATTTTCAGTAATAATTTTTATTATAAAAAAATAAGAATATAGAGTGAAGAAAATGTTTTTATGGACCCTTGTATGAAGAATTCATATCATTCATCCTCCTGCAAGTCCACATTTCAAATAGTTGAACAACATTGATTATAAAAAATGATGTAATTCACATGATAATGAGTTATTTATGGCATGTTGGTTTTCTAATATTCCACCACTAACTCTCCATACTTAGTTGAATTTATTTTAAGTAACAATGTCTATTATAAAAAACAAAAATAACCTCTATCAATAATTTTTTATAGATTATTGAATAGACTTTTATACAAAGGAAATACATAAATGATGAAACTAAAATTCCATATCATATACAATTTTTCACATTGAAAAGTTGCAAGACTTATCTATCGTGTTCATACAAATAAAATAACATTGAATGACGCGATTTGATCAAATATTACACCAATACCTGAACAAAATTAAATAAAAAAAAATAGTTGCATTATGCATGAGGAACACTCTATGAAACAGTAAGAAAGTAAACTAATTTCACCTCCCTATGAAATACATAAATTAGTGAATATACCAAAATCTCCCAAAAATACCCATTATCAATAATTTTGTATAAATTAGTGAACGGACTTGCTACTGCATAAAGGAAGCACATAAATGATGAAACTAAAAGTCCATATTGAAAATTTTTATATGAACATATCCATAGATTAGTGGATATAATTACAATTTACATTTATTATTAAAGAGAGGAATCTATTGTATCTTAAAATCAAAACAAAACCAAAATGTTTTAAAACTACCCATTATCATTTATTTTCTAGAATATGCACTATTAAAATGTAACCCTCAAACCAAACCCAAACCAAAATCTTATAAAATTATCAATTATCATTATCCTCCTATAAATTACTGAATAAAATTGTTACTAAAATGTACTACTAAAGACAAAACCAAAGCAAAATCTCCTTAAAAAACTTATTTTCATTAAATTTGTATAAATTAGAGAACAAATCAAAATATTCCAGAAATACCCACTATTGTTAATTTTGTGTAAATTATTGAAAATAATTGAACATACTTGGTACTGCATAAAGGAACTAGAGAAAAGAGGGCACTAAAATCCCATATTATATACCATTTTTTTAACTGAATAGTTCCAAGACTTTTCTATCTTGTTCATACAAAGAAGATAACTTTGAGCGAAGTTTTTTTATCAAACACTACACCAATACCACATAAAAAATCAATAAAGTACAGTAGTTGTGTAAGGACCCCTTCTTTACGACTACAAGCGAAGCAAAATTGCAAATTTTTTTTAGGGAAAGAAGGCGACGATGACAACAATTTACCTCACCGCTCACGACAAATGTAAGCATGCAGTCCAGACAATAGGAAGCTATGACTCAACGCACTATCAAAGGAGAAACGAGGTGAAACATGCGTTAAAACAAGGAGAAACAACTACCCGTCCGACACAAAAAGAGCATGCCTATAATCCAAGGGACAACATTCCCATCCCGACACAATGATATTAACAAACAAAGACTAGAACCTCAAGGCGCGTGAACCAATCGCCTGAAGACATTCAACCCTTGTGCAAAAACAAACTTACAATGCTCGACAACACTCACACGGAAGGCACCGACTCCAACCAAGTTATCATTCACCGCTATCCAAGTAGGGTGTGCCATGATCCCCTCATCACGAATCATGTCGTCCCCAAGTGATAGATGCGTCAATAACCTTAGTGCAACACATCCTATCTGGACCAAGGACTCTAGAAAACTACGACGTGCTAGGAGCTGAATACTGAAAGGGAGACTATACCCACACCCCACACAAAAGGTCAAAGAGACAAAAGAGGAAAACTACCAAGAAACGCATGGCTACGTCAACCACCTGACCCATTCATCAAGTCTAAACTAGTCAACAGTTACCATTTTTTTTTGACATTGAGGATCCATTGAAATTTAGCAAGTCTAAATTATAAGTTAGTCTTTAACTTATCAACTGATTAAAAATTAATACAATCCAATAGACCATTCTACTTTACACCATAGTCGTTACTTTCAATCTAAATAAAATCACCCTCGAATCAACCGACAATTCTACAATACAATCAAGCACTAATTTCAATCGAAATAACCTCAATTATGGATCAGTTCGACAATGTTGCATTATGATTTAATCATTAACTACAATTCAATTTAGCAAGATTAATATATACTTTGGTCAATACTCCTAAAATCATTTAACCATGAATCACCATCTAAAAGGGTAATTCTAAGTAATCCCCGAAATTACCATCTAACTATCAAATGAAATTATATAACTACATTAGCCACGTCAATGTAAAATGCTACAATATCACACTTGTAATCAATTAAATTAAACATGTCGTCTATCTATGATAACCATACCAAAAATAACTAGTTGTCTATAACATTAAGAAGGGAACATCGATGTAGCAATTGACATCGTTGTGGCAATTAATATTAAGAAGGAAATTGTTGTCCTTTGACATTGTTGTAGCAATTGGCCTGGAAATTAACAAGGCAGTTACATAGCAATTAATATGACCACTAACATGGTTGTAACAATTAATTTTTGGCAGTGAGAAGGTAGGGTACACTCAAATTGAAGGAGAATAAGAAGACAATACAAAATGCAAAAGGATCAATTCGTGGTCATTCAACAATCAACGCAGTCAGCATTCTAAATAGCAAATTCGTGTCCCTTCAACAATGAACTTAGTCAATTTTTTGGGGGGCAAATCCGTTGTTATTTACATCAAACTTAGTCACATTTAATAGGCAAAATGTGGGCATTTAAATAATAGTCTGGGTCTCATTTTAAAAGAAAACTCATGGGCATTTAAACAACAATCTTAGTCAACTTTTAAAATAAAAAACATGGGCATTTCAAAAACAATCTCTGTCAACTTTTGAAAGAAAAAACCTGGGCATTTCAACAACAATCTCTGTCAACTTTTAAAGGAAAAAATGTGGGCATTTCAACAACAATCTCCGTCAACTGTTAAAATAAAAAACATGGGCACTTCAACGGCAATCTCAGACACATTTTAAATGGAAAAATCGTGGTTTCCCTTTTTCATTGTCCGAATGCCAAAAGAAAATGCATACATGAATGACCAAAACACCCTTCCCTTAGCAGGATACCAATTATAAAAACGCAAACAGGGAAATGATTTCGTTTTTCCATTGTCAGGATACCAATACAACACAAACATGAATCACAAAAAAAAAAAAAAATTCCATTTCCAAGATACCAAATATAAAAATGAAGACAAGGAATCAAATCGTTTTTCCATTGCCGAAATACTAATACAACGCAGACAAGAATAACAAATAAAAACGTTTTTCCATTCCGGGATACCAATACAAAAATGCAGACATGAAATCAATTCATTTTTCCATTTCTATAATACCAATACAATGCAAAAAGGAATAACAAATAAAAATGTTTTTCCATTTCCAGGATACCAATACAAAAATGCAGATAGGAAATCAAATCATTTTTCCATTGCCAAAATACCAATACAACGCAGACAACAGTAAGAGAAACGTAAGGATCCAATAGAAAAATTCATTGAAATGATCACAGGATTCTATCAGTCAAGGCAAAGAGAAACACCAACAAAGACACAAGATAATCCATACATAGAGGTCTTTGTTATATGGTGCAAGTCAAACAATCATCCAAGGACAATAACGGAGGTAGACGACTAACAGGAACGTCCTTATCTCATCATCCATGCATAAAAAAGTAGGAAATTGAGGTACATAGGTCTATTAACGTCGAAGTGATGAATATAGATCAAGCTCCTGACCGACTGCTTAGGTGAGGACTGATGAGCTAGGGACGAAAGGAAAAAACAACCACAATATTCGCAAATCAATACACCACGGGGTGGTCAAGACATGTCGGGAATCGAAGGCCATGGGATTCAATTGATCATCAAGCTATAGGCTATGGAAAAATTCAATCATCAACTGGAACGCTAAGAAAATATATTTACTTACCCAATTAAACTTGCAGATCCAAAGCATAAATCCTACTACAATCTACCATGCAAAAACAAACAAAGCGTATCTTTGCCTGATTGCCCACTTTGAGTTGATGTCTCATGCAATTTGTGCAACTCCCACTTGTTGACCGATGATACTTCATCGGCACCTCCCAGCCAATGTTAGGGGTACTCTTCTTCCCCCTTATCCCCCTGAGAGTCAACTAGCTCCCAACGATTCAACTAGCTCCCAGCTTGCCTTGCAAGGCCGAGATACCACTCCTCACCGAGCTCGGTATCCCAAATCCCACAACCTAAGTCATTCAAGTATAGATTTATGCATCATAGTGTTATGCAAACAAAAGAAATCCTTCCTCCTTCTCCTCCCTCCATTATATAGAGTTTTGAACTCCTTTACCTTCCCAAAATCCCATTTTAATTAATGTTTAATAAATTAATTCCTAAAAATCCTCCCCATACAAGTTTCACCCATCCCCTTCATTCCTCCATAAATTAATTTCTTTAATTAATTAATTACCCTTATTTCCCTCACCCACCTAGAGTCACTCCTAGAATTGCTCCTAGGTGTCCCCAAATTCCCTTACAGGTTTTAATGAATTTCCCCATTATTAATTTGCTAGTTCAGTTTAAATTAGAAAGTTCGTAAATGCTAGATACCTTACTAAGTTTTACTTTCTACTTTTTCCCTTCTATTTCCCTTTTCTTTTTATGTTTCCCTCCTTTCCTAGTTTCCTAATTATTTTAGATTTCCCTCTTTCCCCTTTTCATTTAGAACTCAATTTGGCAGGTATAGAAATTAAATTTTTCCCTTTTCCCTTTTTAATTGATAAATTCTAAATTATCATAATATAATAAAAAAATTATTTCCCCCTTTTTTTTAAATTTGTATCGCAACAGATTTTTATGAATCAATTGAATTTCTTACTCCCTTCTTATTACAAGATTAATCAAGATTATCATCATTATTTATCTTATTCTTATTTTTATAAATATATATATATATATATTTCTTAAAAGGATAGAAAAATTAGGCCACCAGTATAATTTAGACCTAGACTTTAATTTTTGCATTGGACGACAATTTATTAGGGAAATTGTTTTAAAAATTTCTTATCACGTTATTCATCCTAAGACCATCTAGGTTCATTCATTTATCATTAAAAGCATGGCGTGACCTTTAGGACACACTAGGTCCTGCAAGGGTTCCACTTGCCTCATCTATTCCCCTTGTGCGACATGCTCTTCAGCACACACTACATGCTCGAAGGGTGCCACTTGCCTTTTTCCATTTTTCCTGCGCAATGTGCCCTTTAGGATGCACCACATGCTTCAAGGGTGCCACTCACCTCTTGAATGACTTGGTAGACATAAAAAACCCCTAGAGTCAATACTCTGCCAGGTGAGCTTGTCGGAGACTAAGGGCCTTTAAGGAATAAGGCCCCCACCTTATTGCACGCCCCTTAGAATTATCGTGAGTGACTGTCACAGTCTTCCCTCATGGAATCATGGGTCCTCTCAAATTAGGTAAATGTTAACATATAGTTCGAGTCATGGCGGGAGTACTAGCAGCTTGTGGCGGGGTTGTTGTCCACACCTCTCCCTCAACATCTCTGGTAGTCGTGTGTGACCCCTCTACTCCACATATAAGTCTGGTTGGAAATATATCGTTCGCTTATTTTATCAACGAATCATGTCAGCAATATATCCATAATCATATCATCTAATCAGATGCAGTAATATTACATATCAAATAATGAAACCCGAATGGTTCACTCCCCAACTCGATCTGAAATCCAAGGGGTTCCATCAATGCCTCTCTATCCTCGAGGTCCAAAATCCTGCACACTTAGTAAAACCGAATCAATAGCACCTATCTATGTCAATGCAGTAAAACAATATGTCATCAACCCATAATGCCTCATAATCAAAATAAATATTTTAATAGAATAATAATATAGATCACTTGTGAGAAAGTGTCCTCAAAGAATAAGTTCGCTCAGTGCGCAAGAGTGGGATGTTACATACACCCCCTCTTGTTCTAAATTTCATCTTGAAGTTTCACAGTATAAGGGCCAAAATAATGTGTATCACAGTATCATAAGTCAATCTATCAAACAAAAATGGAAACTACTGACGCATATCATATGCATCCTCCCAGGTTGTCGATTGGAGAATATAATTGTCCCACTGGACCTTGACCTGATCTACTGTCCGACGTTGTAGATGTTGAAGGAAAAAATCCAGGATGTAGATTTGCTCAGTCGTGAGCACCCCCTAGTCCGACACCTGGAAAGAACTCATGTCAATAACATGTGTAGGATCACTAATATAATGTCTCAAAACAGATACGTGAAAAACGTCATGCATACGCCTAAAAGAATTAGGCAAGGCTAGTCGATAGGCCACAGGCCCCTTTCTCTCCACAATCTTGAAGAGTCCCATGAACCTAGGAGAGATTTTAGCTCCCTTTACAAACTTGATTAAACTCTTATGTGGTTTAACCTACAAGAAGACTCAATCGCCAACCTTGTAACTATGGTAGAAACGGTGTGCATCGACATAACTCTTTTGTTGATCCTGCGCTTCTTTAATCCTTTGTATTATTGTTTGCATTTTCTCTTCCATTTCTTGAATCGCTTCTGGTCCCACCGGGACCTTATCCTCAAGCCGATCCCAACTCAAAGTCATCTGACACGGTTTCCCGTAAAGAAACTTGAAAGGTGCCATCTTAATGGTGCTTTGGTAACTTTTGTTATAAGCAAACTCCACCAGTGGAAAGAATTCTTCCCAACGGTTTTGTTGATCCATCATGTACATGCGCAACATGTCCTCCAAGGTTTGGTTCATTTGTTTGGTCTCCCTATTATTCTCTGGGTGATATGCCTTACTGAAGTTAAGTTGGATTCCCAAGGCCTCTTGGAAGCTCGTCCAAAATCGTCCAGTAAACATTGATTCTCGATCAGATATAATCCTCTTAGGCACGCCATGCATCCTCACAATCCCACTGATGAAAACTCTAGCTATGTCAGGTGCCTGGTACATTGTACGTATGGGAATAAAGTGAGCACTCTTTATTATAGTGTCTACTACTACAAAAATCGAGTTATGTTTCCTTTCCATCAGTGGCAATCCAACAATAAAATCCATCAAAATAACCTCCCATTTCAATTCTGGAATAGCGTGTGGTTGTAGTAAACCTGCTTGATGTCTATGTTTAGCCAATACCTACTGACATTCTAGACATATGGCCACATTGTTTACTATGTCTCCCTTCATTCCCTTCCAGAAGAATAAGGCTTTAAGTTATGTCGTCATCTTCCTGACTCTTAGGTGAGCCATGTAAATTGCTCTATGAGCCTCACTTAGGATCAATTTCCTCAACTCGTCGTTCAGTGGTACATAAATCCGATTTTTAAACCTGAATAAACCATCGTCATGAAATGAAAATCCTTCAAATATTGGTACCATCATTTTGTTTTGTTCGATAAAACTCTTGACCTCTTTGTACTACTCATCGTCACACTGTAAAGTTAGAATATTTTCACGTATATTCATCTAAAGAGGAAACACCGAAAATATGTGTGGTCTCCAACTCAATGAATTGGTCACTCGGTTCATTGTTCCTTTTATATAAGTAATCTTGAACCCATACTCTCTAAGCAATTCTGACCAACGTCGTTCTCGCGTGTTAAGGTCACTTTGCATAAACATGTGTTGTAGTCCACAATGCTTAGTGTTTAGTTCAAATTTTCATCCAAAAAGGTAGTGTCTCCAAAACTTCAAGGCATATATAATGGCTAACAACTCCAAATTGTGTGTCGTGTAGTTATCCTCATGCCTTCTCAGTTTCCTCGAGATGTAAGCAATCACTCATCCATCTTGCATCAAGACTCCGCCTAAGCCTTCCTTGGATGCGTCAGTGCATACCAAGAATTCTGCATCCATGTCAGGGACCTTTAGTATCGATGTTGTTGTCAATAGCTCCTTGAGCCTTTGAAATTATTCCATGCATTTATCGGTCCAAACAAACTTCTTGTTATTCTTTCGCAATTTCATGATCAGATTTTCTATCTTCGAAAATCCCTCGACGAACCATTGATAGTATCCTACTAAATCCATGAAGCTACGCACTTCCGATACATTGGTCGGTGCAGGCCTTTCCATAATAGCCTCGACCTTTAATGGATCTATGGCGATACTTTTGTCAGAGATGACATGCCCCAAGTAGTAAATCCTTGATTGATAAAATGAGCATTTGGACAACTTCCCATACAATTTATGGTCTCGCAGACACTGTAGTACCAAGCACAAGTGCTCGTCATGCTCCTTCGTCATCCGAGAGTAAATCAAAATATCTTCAATGAATAGTTGGATGAACTTGTGAAAGTACTCGTGGAACACACCATTCATCAAACTCATGAATACCCCTGGGGTGTTTTTCAGACCAAACAATAAAACAATAAACTCATAATGTCCTAACCTCATATTAAAGCCAATCTTAGGGAAGTCATCCTCCTTAATATGTAACTCGTTGTATCATGATCACAAGTTGATCTTTGAGAACACCGTTGAGCCCTTCATTTGATCGAACATATCATCAATCCTTGACAACATATATTGATTCTTGATCGTTTCCTTGTTCAACTGATGGTAGTCAATGCAAAGCCTCCATGATCCATCCTTCTTTCGTATGAAAATAAGAGGTGTACCCCACAGTGACACACTTGGACGTATCATTCCTAGGTCCAACAATTCTTTCAATTGTATTCTCAACTCCTATAAATCTGAGGTCGAAATCCGATAAGGCGTTCTAGCTATCGGTTCCATCCCCAGTTTTAGGTCTATAGTAAACTCCAATTTCCTCTTCGAAGGCATCTTAGGTAAGTCCTCCAGAAAGATGTCTCCAAACTCTCTCACCACTGGAAGGTGTTATAGACCTTCCACTACTCCCTTCTCATTTAACGCAAGGATCACATAAAGCTGGAACCCCTTGCGCATGCTCTTCCATAACTGCAAGGAAGAGATGAACCTTAAGGAAACTCCCTAGTTCCGACCTACAATCACACGTCTCTTTCCCTCGTCATCCACCAAGCTCAATCGTTTCTTCTTACAATTGAGTATTGCCTCATGTGATTCCAACCAATCCATACCAATCACGACATCATAAGATCCTAAGATTGTGACATATAGGTTGACCCTGGTAACAAACTCTCCCAGGTTAATGGTACAACATGTAACCTTTCCTCCAACATTTTGTATGGCTCCCGAAGCCATCTCTATGAAGCTAAGTTCATCATGTTCAACAGCCTTTACCTTAATCTTTTTTTGCGTTGCACCCAAAATGAAACTCTTGGTAGCACTGGGATCTATCAAAACACTAATGGTCCGGTCAGCGACGGTACCTGATGTCTCGAGCATAGTCGAATGGTGCTCGGCCTGATGGTTATTCACCGTTGCATGAATTTGATGGGCCTTGCCCATATCTCCCATGGTAGTGGGTCCAGCTGATCTAGACGCTCTAGTCCTCTCCACTAGGCAGTTGCATTGGTAGTGTGGCTCCCCACACGTCCAACAAACCTTCTTCGGTCCAATACTCTTGGTACCTGAAGTAGAAGATGATGGCCCACCGAACTGGAGTCTTGGTTTGTTATGTGAAATAGGCCTCAATTGCTACTACTACGGTCGATAATGATGTTGATGATGTGGTCCCTGATAAGGTGCCCGCTGCTGAGGCATCTATTGTCAAGGTGTAGTGAAAGTGGATCCCCTCTAGAAGCCATGATATCCTGAAATATGTCTGGTTGGTGTTTGATGTTGTTGTGCACCAGATGACACTTGCCCTATTGCTCTCGCTAGAGTCCTGTTCTAGCTCCCACTGATAAGCTCCTCCTCTACTATGAGGGCCTTCTGGATGACATCATGCAAGGTTTAAGGCATCAGAATCCTAACCTTTGCACAAAATCTGCCAATAAGGCTAAGCACAAACCTGTTCACCTTAAGTTTCTTAGTATTAAGGTGCGGAGCATACCTAAGAAGCTCCATAAAATAGGCTTCGTACTTGGGGACCGTACGGTCACCCTGTCGTAAGGTGTTGAACTCATTGAGCTGATGCTCAATGAATTCCTCTGATAGCTACCTCTCTCACAACTGTTCCTCAAATAGTTCCCATGACACATCTTCGACAACCATTTTTAGCTGCGGTAGGAGTATCTTCCACCATAGAAGAATGCTCCCTTTCAATTGAAATACTGCCATGTAGACCTTCATGTTAGAGGTATAGTCGTGAAGTGAAAAGCATATTGCCATATTCTCCAGCAATGCCTCGGCGATCGTGTCATCTGGAGCACCAAAGAACTCGGGAAATTTGACTTTTACGAGCTCATGTTGAATGCTACTAGTACCTACCGGAGTGTGTGGTGGACCCTTAAGGGGTTCCAGCACTCTGGCCTCATCTATGTCCAAACGGCTGATCAGTGCCTCAAACATGCATTGAAAATATCTCATCATTCTGACCACATCACCTACTGCTATCTGCTCCTTCCCAACAATCTGTTCGTCTCCCTAGAGGTTAGACCCCTCAGGGATGGATGCTATTGGAAGCATTGTGCCTCCTCCCCTAGAAACCCGCCGTCTCCCTCCACAGTGTCCTTTAACCATGATTACCTGCATGAGTACAAGTCAACTTAATTAGCAACATTATAATCAATCATATCAACGAAAGTCGTAGTGATCCCAAGTCACAGGTTGAACCCACTCTGATACCATATGTAACGACCCCTTCGTTACGACTACAACCGAAGTAGAAGTGACATTTTTTTTTGTTTTTAGGGAAATAAGGTGACGAAGACAACAATTTACCTCGCCACTCACGATGAACGTAAGCATGCAGTCCAGGAAATAGGAAGTTATCATTCTACGCACTAGCATAGGAGAAATAGGGTGAAACATGCGTTAAAAGAAGGAGAAACAACTACTTTCCCGACATAACAGGACCACGCCTACAGCCCAAGGGACAACATCCCCTTCCCAACACAACGACCTTGATGAACAAAGAATAGAACCTCAAGGCGCTTGAACTAAACACCTGAAGGCATTCAACCCGTGCGCAAAAACAAACTTACAAATATGGACAACACTCACACAGAAGGCACCGACTCTGACCAAGTTATCATTCACCGCTATCCAAATAGAGAGAACCATAACCTTGGTGCAACACATCCTATATCGACCAAGGACTCTAGAAAACTCTGACGCGCTAGCATCTTGATACTGATACGGAGACTATACCCACACCCCACACAAAAGGTCGACGAGACACAAGAAGACGACTACCAACGAAGTCATGACTTCATCAACCACCCAACCCATTCATCAAGTCTAAACTAGTCAATAGTTACAAATTGTTTTTGACATTAAGTATCCATCAAAATTTAGCAAGTCTAAATTATAATTTAGTCCTTAAATTATCAACAAATTAACAATTAATACAATCCAATCGGTCATTCTACTTTACACCATATTCATTACTTTCAATCTAAATAACATCACCTTTGAATCAACTAACAATTCTACAATACAATCCAACATTAATTTCAACCAAAATAACCTCAATTACGAATCAGTTCGACAATGTTGCATTATGATTTAACCATTAACTATAATTTAATTTAGCAAGATTAATAAATACTTTGGTCAATACTCCTAAACTCATTTAACCATTAATGACCATCTAAAAGGGTAATTCTAAGTAATCCCCAAAATTACCATCTAACTATCAAATGACAATATATAACTACATTAGCCACATCAATGTAAAATGCTACAATATCACACTTGTAATCAATTAAATTACACATGTTGTCTATCTAAGATAACCGTACCAAAAATAACTAGTTGTCTATAACATTAATAAGGGAACATCATTGTAGCAATTGACATTGTTGTGGCAATTAATATTAAGAAGAAAATTATTGTCCTTTGACATTGTTGTACCAATTAGCCTCGCAATTAACATGACAGTTACATAGAAATTAATATGACCAACAACATGGCTGTAGCAATTAATGTTTCACAGTGAGAAGGCTGGGTACACTAAAATTGAAGGAGAATAAGAATATAATAGAAACTGCAGAAGGATCAACTCATGGTCATTCAACAATCAACGCAGTCAACATTCTAAATAGAAAATTTGTGTCTCTTCAATAGCGAACTCAGTCAATTTTTTTTTTGGGAAAATCCGTGGTTATTTACATCAAACTCAGTCACATTTAATAGGAAAAACATCGGCATTTAAACAACAATCTCAGTCTAATTTTAAAATAAAAATCATGGGCATTTAAACAAGAATCTTAGTCAACTTTTAAAATAAAAAATGTGGGCATTTTAACAACAATTTCTATCAACTTTTAAAAGCAAAAAAATGGGAATTTCAAGAACAATTGCTAACAACTTTTAAAAGAAAAAACGTGGGCATTTCAACAACAATCTCTGTCAACTTTTAAAAGAAAAAATGTGGTCACTTCAACGACAATCTCAAACACGTTTTAAATGAAAAAATTGTGGTTTCCTTTTTCATTGCCTGGATGTCAAATGCAAACACATACAAGAATGACCAAAACGCCCTTCTCTTACTAGGATACCAATTATAAAAATGTAGATAGGGAAATGATTTTGTTTTTCCATTGCCAAGATACCAATACAACGCAGACATGAATAACAGAAAAATAAATGTTTTTCCATTTCTAGGATACCAAATATAAAAATCCAGACAACGAATCGAATCATTTTTTCATTGCCAGAATACCAATACAACGCAGATAGGAATAACAAATAAAAACATTTTTCCATTCCAGGATACCAATACAAAAATGTAGACATGAGATAAGTTCGTTTTTTGATTGCCAGAATACTATTACAATGCAGACAGGAATAACAAATAAAAACATTTTTCCATTTTTAAATACCAATATAAAAATGCAGATAGGAAATCAAATCATTTTTCCATTTCCAGAATACCAATACAACGCATTCAACAATAAGAGAAACGTAAGGATCCAATGGGAAAAGTCATTGAAATGATCGAAGGGATCCTATCAGTCAAGGCACAGAGAAAAAACAACAAGGACACAAGATAATCCATACACAGAGGTCTTTGCTACATGGTGCAAGTCAAACAATCAGCCAAGTACAATAACAAAGGTAGACGACTGACAGGAACATCCTTCACTCATCATCCACACACATAAAAGAAAGGTGTTGAGATCCATAGTTCTATTAATGTTGAATCAACGACTGTAGATCAGGCTATTGGCCGACTGCTCAGGCGAGGACTGATGAGTTAGGGACGAAAAGAAAAAACAACCACAATATTCAAAAATCAATACACAATAAGGCAGTCAACACATGTCGGGAATCAAAGGCAGTGGGAGTCAATAAATCATTGAGCTATAGGATATGGAAAAAATCAGTCATCAACTAGAACGCTAAGACAATCAATTTACTTAACCAATTAAACATGCATATTAAAAGCATAAATCCTACTACAATCTACCATGCAAAAATAACGAAAGTGTATTGTTGCCTGATTGTTCGCTCTGATTTAATGTCCCACGCACTTCATGCAACTCCTTCTTACTGATCGATGAGACTTCATCAGTACCTCACAGCCAACACTAGCGGTACTCTTCTTCCCCCTTATTCCCCCAAGGCGCAAATGGACCACACACACTATCCAACGATTCAACTAGCTCCCACCTCGCATCGCAAGGCCGAGCTACCACTCCTCACTAAGCTGGGTATCCAAACTCCCACAAGCAAAGTCAGTCAAGTATAGATTTATGTAGCGTAACATTACACAATCAAAATAGATCATTCCTCTTTCTCCTCCCTCCGTTATATAGAGTTTTGAACTCATTTACCTTCCCAAAATTCGATTTGAATTAATTTTTAATAAATTACTTCCTAAAAATCCTCCCCTTACAAGTGTCACCCATCCCCTTCATTCCTCCATAAACTAAGTTCTTTAATTAATTAATTACCCTTATTTTCGTCACCCACCTAGAGTCACTCCTAGAATCGCTCCTAGGTGTCCCCAAATTCCCTTACAGGTTTTAATGACTTTCCCGATTATTAATTTTCTAGTTAAGTTTAAATTAGAAAGTTCTTAAATGCTAGATACCTTACTAAGTTTGGCTTTCTTCTTTTTCCCTTCTGTTTCGCTTTTCTTTTTTTGTTTCCCTCTTTTCCTAGTTTCCTAATTATTTTAGATTTCCCTCTTTCCCCTTTTCATTTAGAACTCAATTTGGAAGGTGTAGAAATTAACTTTTTCCCTTTAGCCTTTTTAATGAATAAATTTTAAATTATCATAATAAAATAAAACAATTATTTCCCCCATTTTTTTAATTTGTATCCCAACAATTTTTTATGAGCTAATTAAATTGCTTACTCCCTTCTTGTTACAAGATTAATGAATATTATCATCATAATATATATATATATATATATATATATATATATATATATATATATATATATTAAAAGGATAGAAAAATTCGGCAACGAGTATAATTTAGACCTAGATTTTAATTTTTGTGTTGGCCGATAATTTAGACCTAGATTGCTTGCAAGTAATATGGATTATTATGCAAGTAATCTGGATTATTATCCAGATTACTTGCAAGCAAGTGTCCTCAAAGAATAATTTCTCTCAGTGTGCAAGAGTGGGATGTTACAAGTTGTAGTATTCATGCAGCATACTATGAAGCAAAAAAATTCAATAAAACATAGTATCTTCATTATGCATGTGGCATACACTATGAAACAAGAAGACGACAAACCAATTGCACCTACCTGTGAACTATATAAACTAATATGGCACAAAGTTGGTTAATATAAGGATACTACATCAACACCTTCAACCAATTCAACTAGTATTGCAGACACTTTTCAAACACAAGTTACATGTAAATTTTTCTACTATTAAAAAAATAATCAACTATTTAAAACTATTCATTTTAACAAAGTTTGTAAGCACCTCATCTTTGTGGCTTACAAAATACTTTATCATGATCAAGCATAAAATGAATGATGCTTAATTTAGCATCATCATGTACCAAATTAACATTTGCAGTCCAATTTATTCCATTCATTGTTGGAGTCATGTTATTTATATGATATCTCGAACAAGCAAATCTAAATCCACTCACAAAAAATTATTAGAACAAAAAAATCAATTAAAACTAGTTTTAATCCATAGAAGTTGTCACAAAAACTCATGTCATACAATACACAAAAATACCTTCAAAATCTATCAATCCTAGAAAATTTAATGAAGAATAAAAAGTGAATTATATATATATATATATATATATATATATATATATATATATATATAAACATAAAAAACCAACAATAAAAACAAAAACAAATAGTCTTGCCCACATCTTTAAATGTCCCCAAGTACTAACAATTATCAAATGACACATTATAAAGCTTTGAAAATCGAGGTGGTATCAGAACTCTAACACTTGTAAATGCCCCCATTCTGCACCTTTACATAGACTCATTCCGCACTCGTTCCAACCATCCCCTAAATGTGATGAATTAATTAACTATTAAATTATCGCCGTCACCCCGACAATAAGATGTTTATTTTAATGACCAATTAGAGAACAAAAAGAAAAGTTAAATCGCTTGCAACAACATTAAAATTTTGGAAAAAACACAAAAAGTTTCGTCAACGTAAAAACAAAATCGCACTCAATGCAAAAATGATTGTACAATCCCAAGCTTTTAGCGGATAGTAACAATACTTTTAAAAGTAGATTATAATTAATTTAAATCATTAATTTTAATTAAAAAACGACTAATTTCTACATATGAAAAGAGGAAATTATAAAAATATATATGTAAAATATTAAATTGGTAAAGAAAAATGAATTGAAGTAGTAGACATGCTAGCGAGAAATGTGGATATCATATTTGTCTTTAAATTTTGGATTAATCTATTTGGGGATATGTGAATTTAACAATTATATCTAAATTTTACTTCAATAGTTTGTTTGAATTTTTTTTATGGTGATGATGAAAATGATGATTAACATCCATGGAAATTATAATTGGTCTTTCACACCTTAACAAAGGTAAGATATTACTTGGATTTATTTAAAATTTTATTTATTTTCTCAAAAACCATTGACATAAGTGTTCTAAGATAAACATATTGTAACGTCCCCTCCATTACGGCAACAAATAGTGAGGTACAAAGGTAAAAAAGAAAAATTGCATTAGAAAAATAAAAACGACACAACCTAATTAATAGCATCTCCAGCGAAAAATCATCATAATTAATAACAATGCTCATTAATGCATTAACATAATTAATAGCGGCACATAGTCAATGCATTAACATAATTAGTAACAATACATAATAAACACATCATCACATTAGATAATGACACATAATCAACAAGTATCATAAAAATAGCGATGCAAGATCAACTCGTCACGATTAATTGGAAACATCAATACTTTTGTTCAATTAGGTTTCTGTGGCGAGACATATGTTCAGAGATTGTCGAAAGAACCACAGTGTTTAAGACGTCTTAAACACTGTGGTTCTTCCGACAATCTCTGAACATCAATACTTTTATTTAATTGACTTATCACATAAAGATAACATAAGAAACTACATGCACATCCTATTTTGCAAGGTTAGGACCTCCAAGACGCATAAGCAATGATCAAGCCCAAGATTCATCCGATTGATTTTGACCACTTAAGGTCTCAGCGCTGATGACTGTTCTGAGGAACAAGGAGGTGTCTAAATCCTACTAATCCAATCATGCTGAAATTCAACTAGATCAATTAATCAAACTTAAGCATCAATTATTGATGGCATGGTAGAAAATTCTATTACAACATCCATCAATTTAGAAGATGCAATAACCACTTATGGATTATTTAAAATATTGTCCAACTACCATTGTCATACTCAATTAGTTTCATCGCTGAAGAGTAATCATCAACTTTATTTTCAAGGCATGCTAGTGATCTAATCACTTAATTAATCCTGCATCAACATTATTTTCAAGGGGCGGGAGTAATCTAATTACTTAATTAATCATACATACACATTATTTCAAGGCACGCAAGTAATCTAATCACTTAATTGATCATACATCAACATTATTTTTGAGGCGCATGAGTAGTCTAATTAATTAATTAATCACAAATCAACATTAATTTCATGGGGCAAGAGTGATCATCAATTCTACTACATCGACAAAATATAATCATATTAATTAACCTACCCACTAAATCTCAAGATCCTAAAATTCTAATTAGCAAGAGCCATAACTAGAGACTTGACCTCATAACGATATATTTATTTTATATTCAATGATTATATAAATGAAGGGTTTTGTAACGACCCCGATCATTACGACAACAAGCAAAGCAAAGTGCAATTTTTTTTGTTTTTTGGGAGGAAGGCAACTACGACACAATTAACCACACCCAGATGATGAACAAAATGTCTGCAGATCAGAAACATACAACAATGACTCTAGATGATGGCACATGGAGAAAGTAGGTGAAACATGCGTAAATCAAGGAAGGAACGACTACCTACCCAACCCAAACACGACAACACCTACAAGCCTAAGGACAACATCCCACATCCCGACACAACGACCTCAATGGCCAGTACTAGAACCTCTATGGTGCGCAAACAAACACATGGAGGCATTATAACCCAAACTCCAACAAATACAATCAGAAACTCCCACAATGGGTAGTACAACCCCGACCAAGTTATCATTCGCCTTTATCCCTTAGGGTGTGCAATAATTCCCTTCATCAGGAATCCTGTGGCCGCTAGGTGATAAGCACGACAACAACCATGGCGCAATAACATAACTGGAATCTCAAATCCTTCTAAAATCAATGCGCTAAGAGATCGAGGATGATCTGAACACCTGACAACTACCCCTAGCACCCAACGACAAGTCAACAAGATGACGAAGACAATCAAGAAATCAGTCTGCACACCTTGAATAAAATTATTAAGATACGTATCTTTTAAAGGAAAGAAAAATAACAATAAAGGATCGTGGAAATATTATTGATAAGGTTAACACGAAATAATGGTTAATACAACTATGTTACAATAATTAAGATGTAAAGATAATGGTTGACATATGACTAATAAAATTAGCTATTAAAGATAGTGATATATTAATTAAAACTTAATAACCAAAAAATGAGCAAAAGGATAATGGTTAAGATATATAAGATATAATTGTTGGTGATTAACCCATATATTCTCCAGGTAACTCATCTATATATCCTTTGGTATATTAAGAATATTTTGATTGATGTGGTAATAAAAGATATGGGTTTTAATGTACCTATACAATATCCTAAAGGGATTAAGGATAAAAGAATTTAACAAATGATTCAATACGCATCGTTGTCAACCATAAACATTAGATCGTTGTGTAAATTCGAAAATGAAGAAATAAACATTGTGAGATGATAATAAAAATAAAAATATTTTATCCGTTGTTCATTAAGACACCTTTGTTCTTAATCACTGAGTGATTCGTTGCCCCTTAGGGACTGGCTACCATTACCCATCTGCTGCATAAAAATCACTATCTAAAAACACATGATTAAGAAAAAATAAATGCTAAGATGGAGGGATGCTAACCAACCAATCTCGTTGTGTAATTCATGAAGAATGGCACTCAAATGCGTGTTAAGATCACAGTGAAAATCTGGTGACTTCGCAGTCGAGAGACACAAAAAAAATAGTAGTCGATTCATAAAAATTCGCATTGGAATTTGCACCTGCAATAAAGTAAAACAATGAGAAGTCACGGCCAAAGGAACAAGAACATCACATCCCAATATAAGGATACATCTTCCAGGATAGGGATGAAATTGTAGGAGGACGAATTGGAATACGCTCAGATATCCTCCAGGAAATCGATGTGGCATAAAATAAAGAGATAACACTAACATTTTATAACGTTGGGCGTATACTAACAAAATCACCATAACATTATAATTAAGAGACGTGTTGTGCGTAATAGATACCATTGTATCTCTCTGAGCGTATAATTAAAGAAAATCAATCGTTGGGCATAAAACTAAGCCTATCTACCATTAGTCGTCAATTAAAAATTTCATTATGGAGATGGCATCATAAAACGCAACCAGATTTGATTATAAAGAGAATGACGGAAATAAAATAGATCAATACATAGTTGATTTTAAAGAGAATAATGCTAATAAAATAGATCAACACAAAATTATTCAACTGTCAAAATCAATTCATCTGGATTGGAAATGGGTATTAATGTAACTCAAATCGATCAGGAAATAAAATTGGTTGTCTAAGACCATGGTTCAACACTAACCAGTTTCAAATTTATACATCTGAGCCCATGGGAATAACTGAGTTCTCCATTAATCTAGTTCAACACTAACAAAATCAAATTAGAAGTAGATTGAGACTGAAAAAACAATAGAATGTTGAAATAGTCAAATGGAGGCATTTACATATGTAATGGTACAAAAAAACAAAGAAAACAACATATTACAACTCTCAATTATTTTATACAACTGTGAAATAAATATAATTGTAATTACACATAACCTTCAACTACCTATACATCACGGTGATAGCCAAAAGGTGTTTGGATACATAAAACAGAAGGAAGATAAATAACTAAAATAAAACGCAGGCACATTCCTTTAGTTACAGTGAACGTAACCTTCCAATTCATAAAAACGCATTCAGATAGTATTCTCTGTCACTGAAGGTATGAGTCTAGTGACAATGAATGTGAAACGAAGGTGTAACAACAACCGATTCGCTGGTGGGTAATTAAAAAAAACAAAAATGTAGGCAAAAGTTTATTTACTTGAAGCTTAAACATGCGCTGACTACGCAGACCATACATAGGCTTGAAAGTCTATAAATGTATGAACCAAGGGTAAAGTCACAGGGTAAAAATCTCCCTTAAAGGTAATAAATTGTAGAGGAAAATCACAGTGGAAATTATTGAAACACATTCCAAGATAATAAGATATGAGGTCATTAAAATTAGAGAGATCGAAGATGAAAAATACATTGAGGTATCCAAATGCAAGAAGGAAAAAAACAATCAATCAACCAGTAACAATCAATAGGGGTAGAGGAACAATCAATAGGGGTAGACAACTAAGCATAACATCCTTCTCTCATCATCTACGCACAAAAATGCATGGCATTAGGATCTATAGGTCTATTGACACCGAAGTGATGACCGTCGATCTGGCTCCTGGCCTACTGCTCAGGTGTGGACTGATGATCTAGGGATAAGGATGAAGTAAAAAGCACAAATCTTCATGATAAATCAATAAAACCAACAAGACAGTCACAATATTCAAGGATCGATTGCCAAGGGAATCAAGTCAAGCAACGAGGTTAAGGCTATGTTGAATTTAAGTTCTTGATTAAAATGTTAATACAAACACTTTTATTACACAATTAAAAGTACAAAAATGGAAGCTTAATATCAATAGTAATCTACCATGCAAAAATACAAGCATGTGTACTGTAGCCTAAGGTGACAGCTCTGAGTCATTGTCTCGTGTGCTCCATGCAGCTCCCGCTTGCTGATCGATGAGACTTCACTGGTACTTCCAAGACAATGCTAGGGGTACTCCTCTTCCCCCTTATCCCCCCAAGCTGCAAACGGACCATGTACACTAAACCAAAGAACAACTAGCTCCCAGCTTGCCTCCCAAGGTCGAGCTACCACTCCTCACCAAGATCGGTATCCCAACTCCCACAAGATAAGTCAGACAAGTCTAAAATTCTACAGCGTAACATTACACATAACAGAAGAGATCCATCCTCCTCCTCCTCCCTCCTTTATATAGAGTTTCTAAGTAATTTATTTCCAAATTTCTAATTTAATTTAATGTTCAATAATTTAATTCAGAAAAATCTTCCCCGTACATGTGTCACCCATCCCCTTCATTGCACCAGAAATTAATTTCATTAATTATTTAATTACTCCTATTTCCCTCACCCACCTAAAAGAGTTCCTAGAATCGCTCATAAGTGTTCCCATATTCCCTTACACATTTTAATGACTTACCCCCTTACTAATTTACTAGTTGAGTTCAATTTAGAAAGCTTTTAAAGGCAAGATTTCTTGCTAAGTTAGTCATTCTGCTTTTTCCTTATGTTTCCCTTTTTGTTTATGTTTTCCCCTTTTTCTCTTAGTTTCCAAATTCTTTTAAATTTCCCTCTTTCCCTTTTTATCTAAAAATAAAATTAGCAAGTGTAGACTTTACCCTTTTTCCCCTTTTTCTTTTTAGTTAAAATTTTTAATTAGCACATGTAACAAACAATCAATTTTCTTTTAAAATTTTAATCCCTCAAAGTAATTTGATTTTTTTATAAATTAATTGAGTTGCTTACCCCCTTCTTATCACATGCTTAATGATGATTATATATATATATATATATATATATATATATATATATTATTTTTTTTTTTTACCACAAATATCACTTAGACCTATATTTGATTTTCCTAGGCTTCGCGAGATTTTATTAGGGAAATTGTTTGTAAATATTTCTTATCACATTATTCGTTCTAAGGCCAGTTAGTTTTAATCACTTATTAGTCAACAACGCGAGGTTCCCTTCAGGACGCACTAGGTTCTCCAAGGGTTCCACTTGCCTCATTTTGTTTTCCTTTCACTACATGCCCGTAAGGACGTACTACGTGCTCCAAGGGTGCCACTCGCCTCTTTCCATTTTTCTTGTGCGATGTGCCCTTAAGGATGCACTACGTGCTCCAAGGGTTCCACTTGCCTCTTGACTCACTTGGTAGACATAAAAAACCCCTGGATTAAATACTCTGACAGGTGATCTTGTGGGAGACTAAAGGAATCTATGGAATAAGGCCCATGCCTTAGTGCGCACCCCTTAGAATCATCATGAGTGACTGTCGCAGTCTGCCCTCATGACATCGTGGGTCTTCTCGAACTAGGTAGTCGTTAACCTATAGCTCGAGCCACTATGGAAGTGCTAGCAGGTTGTGGTAGGGATGTTTTCCACACCTCTCCCTCAATGTCTCTGGTAGTCATTCCTGACCCCTCTACTCCACATGTGAGTCTAGTCGATAACTTATCGTCAGCCTACATCATCACTGAATCATTTCAAAAACAAAAATACATAATCATAACATCTAATCAGATGCAAATAGGTCATATATACAACAATCAAACCCCAATAGTCCACTCCCTGACTCGGTCTGGAGTCCAAGGGTCTCATCAATGCATCTGCATCCTTGAGGTCAAGAATCCTACACACTCAAGAGAACCGAGTCAATATCACTTGTCTGTGTCAATACAGTAATATAACATGTCATCATATCCATAATGCCTCATAATCATAATCAAACGCCTAATAGTATAATAATCTGGAACACTTGTAAGCAAGTGTCCTCAAAGAATAAGCTCGCGTAGTGAGAGGAAGAGCGAGATGTTACAAGTTTACTTATTTATAAATAATTCTTCTCAATATTTAAAAGAGAACTAAAAGAATATAAGTATTCTCCCTTGGAAGTAATTATTATAATTTATTCCATACAAGACTATTCTATCCAAGCTTTAATATATGTAAGGATGAGTCAATGATCCTCTTAATCAACCATAGGGAAGTCAATTCTCTTTAAGCAATGCTTTAAGAATTCAATACTACTTGAGTATCTTTTAAAGCTTTAACAAAATCATTCACAATAAGAAGATGAAGGATTTAAAGTGCTTTCATATCAATCTAAGAGAATTTAAGGAAGGTCATCATTATCATAAATTAAATCATAGAGCTCTAAGCAACAATTTTCAACATCCCATTTCTCTTGAAGTTAAACCACTAGTTTAAGAGTAGAACACAAGAGTAACATTAGGGTTCTACTTTTCGTAGACATATACAATTATACCATTTATGATTTCTACTCTACACAGATATCCATTTATCATATCCCAAGGCATGGGTATTGACCTTTATCAATTAGAGTAGTATTACATCACATTCTTATACTCCCAGCCACCTCTAAACCAACTTTACTTGAATTCATGAGGTTTTCAACCTTTATTTAATAGAATAAGTATGTATTGTCTAAACCTTAATTGTAAGTTGGTTTCATCTAAATTTTACTATCTCCTTAAATAGAATAATACATGGCAACAAAAATTAATTTCATAACATAGAGACTAAGAGAAATGGCAGTGATTGGATATCCGAACTTCCTTCAATGGAAGAGATTAGACGATTCAAGTAAGGTAGCCCCATTAAATGACCAAACTGCAGATATTGACGTCTGGGATTAAATCCCTCGAACCGATTAACAATTTTTGAAGCAAGGGTTTGATGGACCATGATCCATCTTGTTTAAATGAAGGTCATGCAAGGAGGCCCCTACAACACACACCAGTCAACAAATGAAATAACACAAGGATGATGAGGGAGAAACCCCGAATCCAAATGCAGCAAAATATCATGACGATTGTGATCTTAAAAACAAAGGGTTACTTCCATCACTAGGATTACAAATGAGGGGTCATCTCAAGTAGCGATCTAAGGATGCTTCCCTTTCCATGGCCCCCAACATTTGTCAATCAATAACTATCAAATTGGGAATGGAAGTGAAGGTGAATTGCAAACTAAGTTGAAGAGTCGAAATCTTTTATGTTGCATTGGAGCCTGCTATAGTCATAGTGCTATGACATAAGAAGGATCCAAGATCAGATAGATCCACTACCTTAAGAGCGAGGTGGTTAAAGGAAGACACATTTTTAAAACTTAGTAATCGGGAAGCATCCATAAAATGAAAACAAGAAATATGTGCATCAGTGGAAGGAGAAGTGTACAAAAAAAATGAAGGTAAATGGATTAGACGTAACGATAGAGATAAGAAATCACAATCTGTATCGTGCAAGATTATTCGGAGACCACCAAAGGACATGAACAGATTTAGTTAAAAATTTTGAGACCCAATCATTTTCCATAACAACAACTTGAAAATTCTAAGGAGCACATTGCTAACTCCGATGAGGGAGGCACTCAGATTCAAAATCACCTAGGAGAGGATGGTGTAGCAAGAAATTTAGAGATGCACACTAGTTCCCTTGGTGCACATTCTCTCTTTGTAGTGCTTTCTTACATTCCAAAGGAAATTCAAATGAAAATGCACAAGGAGAGGAAATAACATAATATTAGCAAAATAAACCCAAGACCTTGTCATTGCAATACTGTAATTTCACCACAATTGCAGTAGGTTTCAAGCCTGATAAGCAACAAAGATCGCAATACATTTCATCATATTTTTTACTAGAGAACTATGCATAAAAGATCTCAGACTTCTCACAACTACATCCACGAAATTGTTTTAACTATCCAGTGAATCTATAGGTATGATATAGAATGGATAGAATTCTAGCATCCACCCAAATTACAGTTTATAAATATGACTATAAAAGGTTTGAGTCTACAACCAATCTCAATTAAAAATTTCAATATACAATTCCATAATATCCTTATTTTCCTTAACATGGATTAACGTCAATATTCATAAAAAAAAAATTATTTAAAAACAACATTAAAAATATGGAGTACCGTAACCAATAATTCAATGTTGATGAGGATCCATATTCCTGAATAAATCCACTTGAACTTGCCCCTAGCTCCTTTGCTTGCCAATCCAAGGACTTCACCGGTACCTTCCAACCAATGCTAGGGGCACTCATCTTCCCACATAGCCCCCAGATCCGCAAAGGGGCCACACACACAAAACAAATAAATACTCTAGCTCTGAGATTTCCTCACAAGGTAGAGCCACTACTCTCTCTCTCAAGCTAGGTATCCCAAACTCTTACAAGTAAAACTGGTCAAAATTTCTACAGCATAACTTTACCCATAAACAATGTGTGTTTTTTTTTTCCTTCTCTTCCAATTTCTTTATAAGGGTTTCTTTAATGAAAGCCCCACTTTCAAAATCAATTCTCCTTTTAATTAAATAATTTAGAATTATTCCCCCCGTACACTTGTCACCCATTTACGCAAGTTGCACAAGTAAAATCCTCAACTTATTTTAATTAAAGTCAATTTCCTCACCTTTCCTAAAAGTGCTCCTTAAATCACTCCTACTTGTCTCTTTATTCCCCTTATTCCAATAAATAATTGATGCCTTACTAAATTTGAGTTGAGTTAAAATAGGATTCTTCTCTAGTTAGATGGGTGTTAGCTAGACTCTAGATTCCTTTCTATGTGTACACATACACGTCATCTTTGTTTATTTCTTTTTTTTTGAACTCTTTTTTAATAGTTTCTTACACCTACGTGCCTTAAATCAAATATTTAGAATTATATCATTTTACTTAATTCTTGAATTTATTTACCTCATTCCCCCTTTGATTTAGTTAATAATTTAGTTTTAGTATTCTCACCTAGCTTAGAATTAGGCTTAATTTTTTAATCGGATTAGACTTTCACTTGGGATTTACAATTAATAATTTCAATCCTTAGTTAATTAATTAAGTCAGGCAATGCTTAAATATTTTATAAGGTTTCATTATTCACTCAAGGTTTTGTAGGCCACCTAGATTCATTGAATTTTTATTTTCGTGACGTTCCCTTCAAGACGCACTCCATGCTCCAAGGGAGCCACTCACCCTTGATTAGTTTTGGTAGTTGTCCAACCCTTGGAGTCAACACTCCATTTAGGTGACCTTGTGAGTTACTAAGGGATTCTAAGGAATAAGAACCTTGCCTTATTGTGCGCCCTTTAGAAATATTTGTGAGAGACTATCTGATTCTTCCCTCATGACATCACAAACCTCTTGAACTAGGTAATCGTTAACCTACAATTCAATCCATGATGGGAGTGCTAGTAGGTTGTGATAGGGAATCTTCCACACCTCTCCCTGAATATATTTTTTATGTGCATCGCCCCTTTACTCCTTATGTGAGTCACACTAGCAAGTAATTTTCATCATGCATCCATCAACGAAACACTTTGAATGATCCATATACAAAGTTATACTATAATCAATCATATGTGGCATATGCATAAATGAAATACTCAAACCAATACAATCCACTTCCTGACTCAATCTAGAGTCCAAGGAAGTCCATTGATGCCATCGACATCCACACTCTGTCAATGTACTGCACACTCATGGAAAATTCGCCAATAACATCTATCAATACGTATATATAAATAACATCAAGTCATAATCCATAAACATCATCATAAGAATCCATAAACAAAACAAATAACCATGTACCATAACCAGATTAATTGCAGAGAAGTGTTCTCACATAATAAGTGGATAACATGTGCTTGCAAGAGAGGGATGTTTCATACACCCACCTCTTGTTTTAAAATTCTTCCCAAAGTTGTACAATATATAAAATGTAGTAATTAAAAGGGTGTGAAAATATCTATATGTCTAATCTATAATAAAAGTAAGGAAGTTGTTGGCACATATCATATGCATCCTCCGAGGTGGTCGAGTGTGGACTATAATTGCTCCACTAGGCCTTGACCTCATTGACTATTCAATGTCGTAGCTGTCGAATGTGATTGTTTAGAATGTGGATTGGCTCTGACGTGAGTCCACCCTCATCCGACATGTGCAAGGAACTCATGTCAATCACATGTGTAGGATCACTAACATAATATTTCAAAACAAAAACTTGAAAAATGTCATGCATACACCTCAAAGAATCAGGCAATGCTAGTCGATAGGCCACGTTTCATTTTATTTCCACCACTTTGAAAGGTCCCATAACCTAAGATATATTTTATCTCCCTCCCCAAACTTGATCAAACTCTTGTGCGGTTTCAACCGCATGAAAAGTCAATCACCAACTTCATAATGGCAGTCAATGTGATGTGCATCAGCATGACTCTTCTGTCCATATTGTGCCTCGTTAATCCTTTGTCTTATCATTTTCATTTGTTTTTCCATCTCTTGGATAGCTTCTATTCCTATAGGGGACCTATCCTAAAGTTGATCCCCAATCAAAGGCATCTGACATAATCACCCATAAAGGAACTCAAACATTTATGTCTTAGTGGTAAGTTGATAATTGTTGTTGTATGGAAACTCTACGAGTGGAAATAACTCTCCCCGACATTTTGTTGGTAAAATACATACATACGCACAACATCTTCCAAAATTTGTTTCATTCATTCTGTCTGCCCGTCGGTCTAAGGGTGATATGTTTTTCTAATGTTCAGTTGTTTTCCCAAGGCCTCTTGGAAACTAGTCCAAAAATGTCCTGTAAACACCAATCCTCTATGATCCTTTTTGGAATACCATGTAATATAAAAATCTTGCTGATAAAAACTCTAGCTATATATGGTGCCTTATATGTCATACATACATTAAACAAATCTACACTCTTTGTCAGAGTTTCAACTACCAAGAAATAGAGTCATGCCTCCTTTCCATCAGTGGGAAACGAACAATAAATTCCATCGAAATGATCTCCCATTTTGATTACCGCATAGTGTGGGGCTGTAGTAATCATGCCGGGTGTTTATGCTCATCCTTCACTTGCTAACATTCTAGACATCTCGCAACGTAGATAACTATGTCTTCTTTCATCCCCTTCCAAAAGAATAAAGGCTTAAGGTCTGCACTCATCTTCAAGACTCCCAGATGATCCATGTACATTTCTCAACGTCCTTCACTCAAGATCAAAATTATGAATTTTTCATTAGGCGATATGTAAATCTTGTTATTATACCTCATCGGTCTATCATTGTCCAATGTGTAACCTTCAAACCTTGGTACCATCATGGTGTTTCATCTGATATTGTCCTTAACCTCTTTATACCAGTCATCATCAAAATGTATAGTTAGAATCGTTTGTCGAATTTCGTCTAAATCGGTATTACCGAGAATATGTGTGGTCTCTGAATCAATGCATATGACACTGTTCATTTTTCCTTTTATGTAAGTAATTTCAAAATCATATTCACTGAACAATTTTGACCAACGCCTTTGTGAAACGTTCAAGTCACTCTGCATAAATATGTTTTGTAATCAATAGTGATTTGGTTTTAGCTCGAATTTTCGTCCAATCAGATGGTGTCTCCACACTCTCAAGGAATACAAAATGGCCAATAACTCCAAATCATGCATTGTGTATTTCTCCTCATGCTTTGTTAACTTCCTTGAGATGTAAGTGCTCACTTGGTCGTGTTGCATCAAGACTATGCCTAAACCTTCCTTCGATGTGTCTGTGCATACCGAGAATTCCTTGTCCATGTTGGGGACCTTTAGTATCGATGTTGTCATCAACAACCCATTGAGCCTTTCAAATTCTTTTGCGCACTTCTCAGTCCATACAAACTTCTTGTTTTTCTTCTGCAATTCTATGATCATATTTTCTATCTTCGAAAAACCTTCAATGAACCATCAATAATACCCTGATAAACTCTTAAAACTATGTACTTATGGTAATTTTTTCGGTGAAGGCAATTCCATAATAAATTTTACCTTCGATGGATCCACAGTGATGCTTTCGTTGAATATAACATGCCCTAATTAATGAATCCTCGATTGATAAAAAGAGCATTTCGACAATTTCATGTATACTTTTTTTTTCTCGTAAACATTGTAGTACTAAACGCAAATGTTTTTCATGTTCTTGTGTCGTCTAATAATATATCAATATTTCATCAATGAATACTTGAAAAAACTTGTTGAATTATTCGCGGAACACCCCATTCATCAAAATCATGAATACCCCCGAGATGTTTGTCAGTTGATATGATAAAACAGTAAACTCATAGTGCCTGAACCTCGTCTCGAAAGTGGTCTTAGGAAAGTCTTCCTCTTTAATTTGTAATTGGTGATAGCCTGATATTAAGTTGATATTTGAAAACATCATTGAGCCTTTCATTTGATCAAACAAATATATTATTCTTGGCAATGAGTATTGGTTCTTGATCATGGCCTTGTTCAGTTGACTGTAGTCAATACAATGTCTCCACGACCCATCCTTCTTTCTTATGAAAACAAAAAACACACTCCAAGGTGACACACTTGGATGTATAATACTTAGATCCAACAAATCCTTTAGTTTCATTTTAAACTCCTGTAACTCAGGAATTGACATCCGATAAGGTGCTCATGCTATCAGTTTAGTTTCAGGTTTCTAGTTGATTGTAAATTCCAATTCTCTTTCGGTCGACAAACCAGGTAACTCTTGTGGAAACATGTTAGCAAAATCTCATACTACTGAAAGGTTTTCTAATCCTTCCTCCTTACCCGTGTCATTTATCTCTAAGATTGCATATAACTTACATTCTTTACACAAGCTCTTCTATAGCTCTAGGGAATAAATGAACCTCAAGGACCCTCCCTAGTTTCCCCCAACAATCTCTCTTCTCTACCCCTCATCATTAGTCAAAATCAGTCGTTTCCTCTTACAGTGAATATAGCATCATACAATTCCAACCAATCCACACCGATCATGATGTCATATGATCCTAATATCGCGACATACAAGTTGGCCTTCATTACAAAATCTCCCAAGTCAATGACCCAGTCTGTAACCCTTCCTCCAACCTTTTTTTTGGCACCCAAAGCCATTTCCACATATATAAACTCTTCCTTCCCAACCACCTTTACATTGATTCTTTTTAGCACTGCACTAGAAATAAAGTTCTCTGCAACACCTTGATCTATCAAAATACTAAAAGTTTGTCCATCGATCATACATGAAGTCTCCACCTCAGTGGACTGGTGCTCGATCTGACAGTTATTCACCACTGCATAAATCCTATGGACGTTTCCCAAATATCCCACTGTAGTGGGTCTTGGTAACCCTCTTTGGCCATCCAGCTTTGCAGGAGTCCTTCTTTGACCTCCACTGGTTAGTTATTCCTCAGCTATGAGGGACTTCTGGATTGCATCATGTAACGTCTGAGGAATTAGGATCCTCACCTTCATATGAATGCTAGAATTAAGGCCGAACACAAAGTTGTTGACCTTCAGCTTCTCCATGTTCAGATGCAGAGCATACTGAGCTAGCTCCATAAATATGGCCTCATACTCTGGCATCGTATAACCACTTTTTTGTAAGGTGTTGAACTCATTGAGTAGGTTCTCGATGAATTCCTATGAAAAATACCTTTCCCGGAATTGCTCCTCGAACATTTCCCATGAAATTTCTTCGATGCCCATGGTTGATTGAGGTAGGAGCGCCTTCCACCATAGAAAAGAGCTCGCCTTCAACTAAAATACCTCAATGCATAGCTTCATGTTGGAGTTGTAGTCGCGAAGAATGAAGCACATCTCCATGTTCTCCAATCATGCCTCGACGGGTGAGTCGTCCGTGGAACTCATGAACTCGAGAAAATTAACTTTCTTGAGTTCTTTGTGAATTCTATCACTTCTTGTTGGAGAGATCTAAAAGCCCTCATTGGGTACATGCGCCTTGGTCTCATCTATATCTAGTCATTTAATCAAGGCCTTTGACATCCTCTGAAAGGACGTCATCAACAAACCACATCCCCCATAACAACCTACTCCAATCTAATGACGTGTTCTTCTCCTTAGGGGTTGGACCCCCTCTGGCATGGATTCTATTGGAGGCATCACACCTCCACCCCTAGAACCACATTGTCTACCTCCACGACGTCCTCTAACCATGATTATCTTATAGACAAATTTCAAATTTATTTAGCGATAAGTTATTGATCAAATGTTTAATACAGTAGAAGGCATAATGATCCCAAGTTGTAGGTTTGAACCTTCTCTGATACCATATGTAACATCCCCTCTGTTACAATAGAAAAGAATGATCTACAAAGGTAAAAAAAATAAAATGCATTAGGAAAATAAAATCGACGCAACATAATTAATATCATCTCCAATGACACATCATCATAATTAATAACAACACTCATCAACGCATTAACATAATAAATAATGACATATAGTCAATGCATTAACACAGTTAGTAATGATACATAATTAAACACATCATCACATTAGATAACGACAAATAATCTACAAGTATCATAAAAATAGCGACACAAGATCAACTCGTCACGATTAACTGGAAACATAAATACTTTTATTCAATCGAGTCATCACATAAGGATAACATAAGAAACTACCCGCCCAACCTATCTTGCAAGGTTAGGGCCTCCAAGACACATAAGAAACATTCAAGCCCAAGATTCATCCGATTCATTTTGACCACTTAAGGTATGAGGGTTGGCAAGGAACAAGGAGGTGTCTAAATCCCACTAATCCAATCATGTTGAGATTCAACTAGATCAATTAATCAAACTTAAGAACCAATTATTCACAGTGTGACAGGAAGTTCTATTACAACATACATCAATTTAGAATATGCAATTACCACTTATGGATTATTCTAATGATAGTCCAACTATGATTTTCATACATCAATTAATTTCATGGTGCAAGAGTAATCATCAACTTTATTCTCAAGGCACGCTAGTGATATACTCACTTAATTAATCATATATCAACATTATTTTCAAGGCACGCAAGTAATCTAATTACTTAATTAATCATACATCCACATTATTTCAAGGAACTTGAGTAATCCAATCACTTAATTTATCATACATCAACAATATTTTGAAGGTGCACCAATAATCTAATTACTTAATTAATCATAAATCAACATTAATTTCTTGGCATAAGAGTGATCATCAATTCTAGTACATCGACAAAATATAATCAGTTTATTAACTTACCCACTAAATCTCAAGATCCTAAAATTCTAATTAACCAGTTCCATAACTAGAGACTTGCCCTCATATCCATATATTTATTTTATATCGAATGATTATATAAATTAAGGGTTTACTTATTTACAAATAATTCTTCTCAATATTTAAAAGATAACTAAAAGAATATAAGTAGTCTCCCTTGAAAGGAATTATTATAATTTATTCCATATTATGGTATCCAAAATTTAATATATGTAAGGATGAGTTAATGATCCTCTTAAGAAATTATAAAGAATTCAATCGTCTTTAAGCAATGTTTTAAGAATTCAATACTACTTAATATCTTTTAAATCTTTACCAAAATCATTCATAATAAGAAGATGAAGGACTTAAAGTGCTTGCATGTAAATCTAAGATAATTTAAGGAAGGTCATTATTATCATGCTCTAAATCATAGAGCGTTAAGCATCACTATTAAACATCCCATTTCTCTTGAAGTTACATCACTAGTTTAATAAATTATGTAGAACTGAAGGTTCTATTTATCGTAGATATACACGTATAACATTTATGATTTCTACTCTATAAGGATCTCCCTTTATTATATCCCAAGGCATGGGTATTGACCTTTATCAATTAGAGTAGTATTACATCACATTCTTATACTCCGAGCCACCTCTAAACCCACTTTTACTTGAAGTGAGGATAAAGGTTTTCAACCTTTATTTAATAGAATAGGCATGTATTGTCTAAACCTTAATTGTAAGTTGGTTTCATCTAACTTTTACTATCTCCTTAAATAGAATAATACATGGACACAACAATGAAGATCATAACATAGAGACTAAGATAAAGGGTGGTGATTGGATATCCAGACTGTCTTGCATGGCAACGACCGAACGATTCTAGTAAGGTTACCCCCTTAAACGACCAAACTGCAGAAACTGACATCTCAGATTAAATTCGTGGAAGCGATTATAGATTTTTAAAGCAAGGGTTTGATGTACCACGAACCAATTTCTTTAAACGAAGGTCATGCAAGCGGGCGCCTACAACACACACCATTCAACAAATGAAATAACAAAAGGCCAATGAGGGAGAAACCCCGGATCCAAACACAGCAAGATATCATGAGAGTTGCGATTTGAATAGGAACGGGTTACTGCCATCGCTAGGATTTCAAATCAAGGGTTAGCTCAAGTAGCGATGATTCCCTTTCCATGAACCCCAACATTTGTCATTAAAAAACTGTCAAAATGGGATCGGACTTGAAGGTTAACTGCAGACTAGGGACAAGAGTCGAAATCTTTTCTGTTGCATCGGAGCCTTTTATAGTCGCAGTGCTACGGCGCAAGAAGGAGCCGAGACCAGATAGCTCCATTACCTTAAGAGCAAGGTGGTTAAAGGAATATTCCTTTTTAAAACTCAATAATTGGGAAGCAAGCATAAAATGAAAATAATCAATATGTGCATGAGTGGCAGGAGAAGTTTACAAAAAACAATGAAGGTAAATGGCTTAGACACAATGATAGAGATAAGACTTCACAATCTGTATCGTGCAGGAGTATTAGAGACCACCGAAGGACATGAACGGATTCGGTTAAATTTTTTTATACCCAATCGTTTTCCAGAACAACAACTCGAAAATTTTAAGGGGCGTGTTGCTAAGTCCGATGCGGGAGGCGCTTAGATTCAAAATCTCCTAGGAGAGGATGGCGCAGCAAGAAACTCAGAGATGCACACCAGTTCCCTTGGTGCGCATTCTCTCTCTCTAACTCTTTCTTACATTCCATATGAAATTCAAACGAAAATACATAAGGGGAGGAAATAACGCATGATTACCCAAATACACCCAAGATCTCGTCATTGCAATACTGAAATTTCACAACAATTGCAGTGGGTTTCAATCCTGATAAACCACTGAGATTGCAATACATTTCATCATATTTTTTACTACAAAAATATGCATAACACATATCAGATTGCTCACAATTACATCCACCAAATTGTTTTATCTATCTAATTGATCTATAGGTCTGATAGAGAATGGATAGCATTCTAGCATCCACCCAAATTACAGTTTCTAATTACGACTATAAAAGGTTTCAATCTACAGCCAATCTAAATTAAAATTATCTATATACAATTCCATAGTATCCTTATTTTCCTGCACATATTAACATCAATATTCATAAAAAACATTTGTTTAAAAACAACATTACAAAGATGGAGTATCGTAACGGATAATCCAACCTTGACAAGGATCGATAGTGTTGAAGAACTCCACTCGAACTTGCGCCTAGCTCCTTCACTTGCCAATCAAAGGAATTCACTGATACCTCCCAGCCAATGCTAGGGGTACTCTTCTTCCCCCTTATCCCCCCGTGTTGTAGGAAAATCTCCCTGCCGACAGGTATATCGCCTCAAAGAGCTAGACCCTAACTCTAAGACAGAAAGTGCTTAATGTGGACACTGACTTCTTTTCAAATCTACAGAAACTAATACACAGGAAGGAAGGAGAACATAAGTAACTCTTTATCAACATTTATCCATGCACGCTCCAAATTGAAATCCAAACTCTCGCTCCTCGCTGAGTCCTGTAGACAAACAAAGTACGACCACTTCCTACTCTATTGATATTAGCTTGAAAACAGATCTATCTATCAATGATAGGTTCATGTAAGATTAGACACAAACTAGAAAGAAACTGGCCAAGCGTGTCATATTAATGAGAATAATGACAACAATACTTACAATCGTAGATGCGAATGCGACAACTTCATCAAGTCCCCTTCATCTAACCCTTGCTTGAAAGATCCACAACCTCGATGATAGAAGCTTCACTGATCACTCTCCTTTGATTGACTGTGTGTCTCCTATGAGATCATAGGTTTCATGCTAGCAATTCTTCCCCCTTTTCACCATCATAGAGCTTGCTTATATAGGTTAAGAGGAGCTTAACCTCTTGAGTTATCCTTAGAACAAGTTGAGGAATTCCCTCCTTGGATCAGGGATCTCTTGATGGAACCAAGAATTCAAATGCAACAGCCTTCTAAACTTGAGAGATCCTCCCCTTATTCTCCTCAACGGACGAACTACTGCCTCAAATTAGATAGCGCTCCCTCAAAAGGGGCATGAGGGTGCTATAACACTCCCTAGGAGGCTCAAGGGGAGCGCTAGTGCTCTAAGGATGGGAAATTCTCTCTCAGAGAAGTGGTTTGTTATTATAACGCTCCCCAGCATCTTGTGGGGGAGCGCCAACGCTCTTAAGGATGCCATTGGGGAGAGCTCTCCTTCAAAATCCTGTTTTAAGGGCTCTTTTCAGGTGATAATATTTCCTTGACTTCAGTTGACCATTATCCCTCCTCCAAATCAAGTGTATGAGATGTCTTAAGTGCCTCCTTAGTGTCGTCATTATGGCAGTATGCTTGAACAACATTTGCGACACTTGTGAACAACTTGCGACACTTGTGAAAGTTGCAAGGAACATGCGACACTTACGACAGTTGAGAGGAACATGCGACACTTATCAAGTTGAGTAATATTGACATGTAACAGAATGCCCCCCAAAGCACGAAGTTAGAAGATGAGAACTGATAATTGAAATTCTTTGTAGACTTTTAAGAAAGGGTATAGACTCGGAGAACCTGACGGAAGCTGCACACAAACATCCAACAAATATTATGACATGTTTCAAAACCCAAGGCAGGCATACCTATGCTTGGGTGATCAAGACTTGCAAGATATGGCCGCCATAAAATACACTGCGGATCCATAATTGTATTGATAAGAAGGTATAGCCACCGAAGATACAATGTGGATCTATACTCTGATGACTCAGACTGATTGTAGCCATGACAAATACATAGTGGATCTATGAGATGACAAGACATAGCCATGACCAATACAAAGTGGATATATGTAACAGTGTACATGTTATTTGTCCAAGAGAAACTCCTTCGCAACCTGGGCAAGGTATATATCAAAGTGATGACTCAACCCAGGGTCTTCTTACCGATCCCAACGTGGTAGCATTCTAACCATGTGAATGGATGTTCTAACGTCGAACATGGTAGAAACCACTTGATTACCAGTCAATGGTGATAACCGTTAACAAGTGCGAGGGAGATCACCATTAACGTCAATGATTCCCAAGGTAGTCTAGTACATTCCAACGAATGTGAATAGATGAGCTAAGATTGAACACCCATGGAATAATCCGATCAGAGGTCAATGATGTAAACCTACTGTCGAATGTGAGGAGGCCTGCCATTGAGGCATGCAGGTCCTAAAGTACTAACTGGTTTCTAAGCCTGATTCTCGGATAATGTGTTGAAGTCGATAGGAATAGACTCATCAATGGAGGGCCTTGATGTATCCCCCATCAACGACATGAAATGGACATAGAGATGTAATTGGTAGATCAAATGGACATGGATTGACACAGGTTTTGAGGCAAGATATTTGGGATGGCTGACTCTAGAGGTGAATACTTCCCTTGAACACTGAGACACAACAACAAAACATGACATGGACCAAAGCTATGCAGTGGGTACTATGACTTGCTTCGGGTGACCTAAAGGAGTGAAAGGAACTCAAAGGATTGGCTTAGTGCATAGGTTCAGCGGATTATGATGCGTACAAATGACAAAGTGCCGTGTTCAAGGGTGACTCTAAAAATTGCTGGATAATGTTCTCAAGAGACTGCTTGGCTTGCTCCTTTCGAATTTCCCCCAATCCAGATAGATGAGTACCTCTTTTTGATTTAATGTGCCTGAGGAGGATAACACATGCTTGATATAACTCACCTTCGGTAAGTTCCTCTTCCTTTGTTTAACGAACCAGAAGAGGTAAGGGTTCGATCCTGTATGGGCCTGTCGATGTATGCTTTAGCGAGTCCAAATACAGAAAACTTGAAGGTTTTTCAAAATTATAGAGTTTGGAAAAACACTTAAAAGAGAACTCTCTCAGTTCCTTTTTCATACAGTAGTCTAACGAGACCGAAAAAGAGATAAACTATCGCTCGAAAGACACCCTTTCTAACCTTTTAATGAGTGTGAAAGGAAGCAAGGTCACTCGACAATCTTTTCATATTTAGAGAGTCTGAAAAAGGTTTAAAGATGACTCCAGGGGGGTTCCTTTTTCGTGTGTTCGTGTATATGTACGGGTCCGAAAAAAGAGATAAAAGTTTACCCGGTTACATTCTCATATTTTCGAGCTCGAGAAAGAACTAAGACTATGCTCATAAGCGCGACAAGGTAAATAATCCATCAGAACTACGAGGAAACCTGTGATGCCAAAACTACAAACCAGGGGTTTAGTGAAGCCATCATATTGTTAGAGAAACCCATAAATGAATATACCTTACAAAAAATGGAAATTTATAAATAAAAATACAATGAAAATTTCATTTACCATTTTATTTTGCACAAGTATTTTGGAGTAGTGGAGATTCTCATTTTGAGGTGGATCTTGTTTTGCTCGCCGCCGGAGCTACGGTTGACCGTTTTTCTTGTCGTTCGGACCAGGTAGATCTTCATCTCTCCTTCTTTCAATTACATGGTTTAATATTCATTTTCATAGCATCATCTAATTTAAAATATGAAGCCCTAAGTTGCCTTAAACAGAACCAAATCGGCCTCTTTGAAAAATGATGGAAAAAGGGGATTCTTTTTGCAAAACGTTCTAGAAGGGGATGGCCAAGATGCCAATGCATCAATAGTTGATTGGATGGGTCGTTTTTGGAAAAGAACCCATGAAAAAATATCCACATGTGCCCATGCAACCATCAAGAAATCATTCGCATTTAAAAATGTTTCATTGTTGTAAGATGAATATTGAATGGCTGAGAGAGGCCATGGTGATTGTAAAAGAGGGTGTGGTCACTTTAAATGATGTGGGATTTTTATTTCATGTTTTAAATTGCTTTTTAAAAATTGTCGAAATTGCCAAAACGTTGAAATAATGAATTTCTTTATTCTTTTGTTTTGTAGGTGATTTTGGCGACCATGATCGAGTGGAAAGAACAAGAACATGAGATTGATGACTTGGCTGCCTTGCGGAGTCCCCGCACACAGGCCGCATTGTGAGCTTGTGGCTTGCTCAAATTCTTCAAGTTGCAAAAAATGAAGAAGGATATTTTGTTGCTTGAGCATATGATCGGCCTATGGGATGTTGCGGAGAAAGGATTCCAGATTGGCACATAGCTTCTAATGATTGAGTTAGAGGACGTGTATTTCTTAACTAGCCTCTCGAAGAGAGGGGTTCTCATATTTTTTTTTGGGCAGAGGGCGCTACCTGAGCAAGTGGACGTGTATCTGGCATGCCACTGTGTCCGAAGAGCAAGGTTGGTAGGGGGTAGAATCCCTATCAAGGATATCTGAGAGCTACCCCTCCGGTATTTACTGTTTTCCATCACGACCATGACAGGCAATACTAGTGTGCATCTGGCATCAAGATCGTAGGTGGCTTATGGTGTCCAGTGTTTGGAACCAACATTGTTCAACTAGAGTGCAGGGTTCCTTCGAAATGTGAAGGAACAGGTTTCATGGTGCCGAATGGGACAAAAATAGTTTGGTTATGGCTCTTTTCTGGTCTCATTTTCTTGGAGCGTATCCCCCAGATGCAGCCTCAGATAGCACTAGCGGTGCGACCAGTGGATGAACCAAGGATGGAGAGGTGGACTAGTCTGTCTCTGAGACTAGTATCGGATTCAGAGTTCCATTTCACTGGCGATTTCTTTGCTTGGATGAGACGACAGTATCTTTGGATAGAGGACTTCCCGTATGCTGAGGTGGATTTCTGTGGGAGTATGGATTTGATTTTACCTGCGGGGGAAGATTGGGATGCTTCAGGTAAGAGAATGAGCAACACCTTGTCTAGTTTTGTTCCTTTAAGATTTTAATATATATATATATATATATATATATATATATTGGGGGTATGTAGAAGAGTTTTTAGCAGATGTATTGTTTTCAACATGCAGACAAGGGAGCAGTGTTCCCGGTTGATATACTGATACCAGGACGTCGTGGGGGTGCTCCAATTGTAGCAGACCTGGGAGTACCCATGATAGGTCTCTAGGAGGTTGAAAGAAACTTCCAAGGCCTCACGATGGGCATTCCTCCTCTACGGAGGGGAGAAGTTCCTTTACATTTGCAAAGGCACACTATGGGAGTATCAGAGAATGTCAATTCTCTGTTGAAACGCATAGTGCGTGCAGTGATATGTTACTCGGAGCACAATGTAGTGCAGGGAGATTAGAGTCTCTCTGGTGATCATATTTTTTATGCCTTGTCAGGCGATGTTGTAGGGGTTTAAAGACCTGACATTTTGCTCTTCTACATACCTTTTGATGTAATCAAAACATTTTAGTCACGCCATATATATACATATATAGTTCTTGAGTTTTTTATAGTGCCAAATGATTTGTACATGATGATGTCTATGATGTGTTTTAATTTACATGTGATGTACAATTTTTCTTTCCTTCAATATTATATGTCGGCGAGATACCGATCCAAGATGTAATTAGCTAACGAATCTGAAACACTATTAAGTTCTCTTGGAATGTGTCTATATTCAATGTAATCAAACATTCGTTCAAGATGACGAACTTGTAGGTGGAGACGTAGCAGGATAGGAATACGAATAACGTAGATACAGATGAGTTGATGGACCATGAGTTGGGAGTGTAAGTAAACAATGATATGAGAGATACCTAGGGAGGAGGCTTGGGTCAACAGTCTGATGACAACGTGACATTCTGCCATGTTGTTGGTTGTTGGTCCTAAGAAGATACCTATTGAACTCACCACCTCATCAAATTGGTAAATAACCCATGTTGCTAAAGCAATGTTTCGGGTATGTCACAAACCCAAAAAATATAGGAAAGGAAGACGTCATCTGCGCATGAAAACACAAGCACAGCCATGAGTGGCGACGGTAAAGACTCGAGCATGCAAAAGAAATAAACACACCAAACTAAAATACAATAGTTTACAAAGTACAGATGCTAGGTAATTTAAGCATAGTACTTTTTAAGGTAAAGCCCGTTTCAGGGCTCTCCCAGGGAGATTCCATCATGATATACTAATTCGTAGGCACCTCTGTGTAGAACACGCTTCACGATGTAAGGACCGTGCCACAGAGGTTCTAACTTTCCTATCCCCAATTTATCGTGAGCTTGGTCATAAACAAGGACTAAGTCTCCTTCTGCAAAAGTCCGAGGGTGGATGGATTTTTCGTATTGACTCTTAATTCATTTTTTATATGCCTCATTAATGAGAGTAGCATCACGACATGTTTCATTTAGCTTGGATAGATACAAGAATTGTTCTTCTTCAGTAGAATTATGGGGCAAGAGTTCTACTTTAAATTTGAGTGATGGAATCTCACACTCGATTGGTAGAATGACTCCAATGCCATACACTAACTGGAAATGAGTAAATCTAGTTGAGGTTTTCACAGAAGTGCGATAAGCCCATAGAGCGGAGAAAAGTTGTAAATGCCGCGATGTCTTATTTGCTCCTACCATGCATTGGATCATGGTTTTTAGGACTTTGTTGATGGCCTCAACTTGTCCGTTGGCCTGAGGGTAGTAAGGGGATGAGTTTTCATGGAGAAAACCTAATTTGACATGTAATTTTCTCATCATCTGGTTCTTGAAGTGTGCACCATGATCAGTCACAATGGAACGTGGTACACTGAAAGGAGTTATGATATGGTTGAAAAGAAAAAAAGTTGCAGTACGACCATCATTCAAGAAGGTAAGCATAGCCTCAACCCATTTGGTGAAGTAGTTGACGACGATGATTATATAATCGTGCCCCCCGGCTGAGGTAGGCTTACAGTGCATGAAATCGATACCCCACTTGGAAAAGGGGCTGATGGTGATAATGGGGTGCAACACAGTGGGGTGGGTGTGTGCCTTCTTGTTAAAGACTTGGAAGGGTGGGCATTTTTTGACGGCCTCGATGCAATCTTTGAAAATCGAGGGCCAAAACTAGCCGTCACGTAGGATTTTTTGGGCTGTGGCCATCCCGGAAAGGTGACCACCATAGGCACCAAGGTGAAAATCATTCAAAACATGTTCAAACTCCTCGTGAATCAAACACCGTCGAAGGATGGTGTCAATAACATGACTATACAATGTGTCGTCGGTGATGAGATAACGACGAGAGTGGTGACGAATGCGTCGACGCTCTTCGTGAGAAATGTTGGGTTGAAAACATTGGGTTTGAAGGTAGAGGAGAATGTCTTTGTACCAAGGATCAGAGGTGATGATGATAAAGAGAGATTCATCAGGGAGAGAATCTTTAGGTTCAATGTTTTCATCGACACGAGGGAGAGCACAGATAAGCTCTACAAACACCAGGGATTTTTTGGCTTTGGTCGTTGTAATCTCAAGATCGAATTCCTGATGAATAATGATCCATTTAGAATATTTGCCCCCAAGTACTTGATGTGTCAAGACATGGTACATGGGGTTGGAGTCCGCGATCACCGTGGTGGTGCGTAATAAGATGTAATGGCGGAATCGCTGGACAGCGATGACGGCTGCTAGGGCCAGTTTCTCAACATGTGAATATCAAAGTTTAGGTCCAGATAGACTCTTGCTCAGGTAATAAATCGCATGTTCTTCACCGTTGGGATCCTCCTAAACTAACACCATTACAATAGTGGAAGTGGAGGCGACCAAGTAAAGGATGCAATCCTTTGTATATTTCGGGGGATGTAACAAAGGTTCGTGGGTCAAAGCGTGCTTGAGAGCATCGAATGACCATTGGGTGGTGTCATCCCAGATGAAAGGGGTGTTCTTTTGTAGTAACCGCATAAATCATTTAGTGATCTCAGCATAGTTGCAGATGAAATGGCAAAGGAAGTTTGCTTTTCCTTGCAAACTTTGGAGTTGGGTTTAATTGGTAGGTGGGGGTAAGGCTAGAATGGCATTAATATTTAAGGGATCCACCCTGATCCCATCTTTTGAGACAATGAAACCGAGGAGTCGACCAGATTCGACGACAAAAATTCACTTATACGGGTTCAAGCGAATATGGTAGAATCGACATCAAAGAAAAATCGCATGTAAGTGATCAATGTGATTAGATCGATTGGATGAGTGGGTAGGTAAGTCATCGAGGTAAGGCTCTATGATATGCTTGATGTTGTGGAAAGCATACGACATGGCCCGCTGGAAAGTAGCACCAACATTTTTAAGGCCAAAAGGTATCTTTCGATAGGCGAAGGTTCCCCATGGGCAGATAAAGGTTGTCTTATGTTGATCAGCAGGTAAGATTTTCATCTGGTTATACCCAGAAAATCCATCCATGAAAGAGAAGATGACACTCCCGGCGCAGTTATCGATGATTTGGTCAATGAAGGGCGTAGGGTAGCTGTCCTTGGGACAAGCTTTATTGAGATATCGATAGTCAATGAAAACAAGGATGGTCCCTTGTTTTTTGGCAACCAGAACAAGGTTGGAGACCCATTCTGTCAAAGGGATGGGATAGATAAAGTCAGATTTCAGAAGTTTTTCAACTTCTGTCTTTATAGCTCCGATTTTCTTGGGATGAACTAGGCGAACCTTTTGTTGAACAGGTTTCATATCAGGGTAAGTCTTAATTTCATGGATGATGATTGAAGGGTCGATCCCGGGCATTTCCTCATAGCTCCATGCGAAGACATCGCGAAATTCATTAAACAAAGCGGTGTAAGAGACCACTTCCTTGGGTGTGCAATTAGCACCAAGGTTAATGTTTTCCACGATACCTTCTTTGATAAAAATATCAACAATGATCGTAGTAGAGATGTTACCCATATTCCCCTCAGAGAGAGTATCTTGTGTGAGGATAGGAGATTGCAGAGCATCGGTAACATCGGGAGGGAAGACAGAGCGTATGTCTTGGTGAATTTCTTCCAAAGGCGGAAGAAAAGAGGATCGATGATGGTTATCATCCCAAGGAAGATCGTCAATGCTAAGCATTTCCATAATATATTCATCAGAAGGAAAAATTTGGGAAATGTAATCAACGACAAATGACAGGGAATCCAACCATGAGGGCACCGAGTAGGCATCAGGTGCCAATAAATGTGAATTGTTCAAAGAGGGAGAGGTAGATTGAATAGCTACATATGCAGCCTCGGCTGGGCTAAGTGGCATAGTGTCACTGAGCACATCGAATTCCAGAGGACTAGGTACAATCCAAGGATCAGATGATTCCAAGAATTGATAAGGCATAGTCGAGATCATATTGACAGCAGCAATATGATGTGCGGTAGGTGGAAGTGGTGTAGGGAAAGTACCCATAAGGCTAGAATCTTTCAATAATCCAACACCAATGCTTTCATACATAACTGGGTGGTCTCCCAAAAAGGGAATGTTGTTGGTGGCAGGGATGGGAGCGTCGGGTGTATAGAAATCAAGTTGATCGACGGTGACAATTTTTCATTGATGGGGGGATTCTACACATCGAAACATCGACGAGGCGATGACAGTCATAGCGTAGAACCAACTTCTTTTGAGTAGTAGGTTGTAATCGAGGGGGGCATCGACCACATCGACATCAACGGTAACAGTTTTTCCACCCAACTAAATGGCTAAGGATTGTAATAATCTGTGAGGGTGAAAACATCTTCCTTCAAAAGAGCATAGCATGGTAGGGGATTTGTTAAGGGTAGGTGATTTTAAGCCTTTCCAACAAGCTAAGGACATGACACAAGTAGAGGCTCCCTCATCTAAGATAGTTCGATGGATTTGTTGATTGTGAACAACAACATCGATCTGAAAAGCTAACTGGTGGGAGAGTCATGGTTGATGATCATCCAGATTAAACATGAAGTTTTTTTATGACTCAGGATCAAAAGTGTCAATAACAGCTAAGAGCGTTCTACGTTGGCTGGGATAGTGTTGTAGAAATTCCAAGGCGGACATAGCACACGGTGCTTGGGCCAAATCTTCTACAATGTCATAGTTTTGGGCAGCCCGTGAGTTGGGATTGAAGGTAGATTTCCAAATGGTTCTCTTAGGAGGGCGTAAAATAGATTCAAACGAAGGTTTCTCAATCTGAAGTGGCCCGGATGGAGGGCTAGCAGATGGAGGACTAACGGAAGATGGTAATGGGTCCAGTGCAGAACCATTAGTAGTCTTCGATTTATCAGGTTTAACTGGCGTGTCATATGTTGCAGAGTGAGTGGTTAAAATAACTCTATTAAACATGTAAATGTGGGCACTTGTCGAGGCTTCATCATGGGGTGGGTTGGAACTGCCCCCTCTAGTGGGGGTTTGAGAAACCAAAGATTGTTGTTGTGGAAAAGGCTGAGTAAGCACAGCGGGTTTGAATTTCCCTTGAAAATCTTGGCCACTTCATCGCGATGTGGACAGTATCGAGTGTAGTGATCGTCACCACAAATGAGACATGGGAATTTTGATTTTCATTGTGGTTGTTTTCCGGCAGCAGGGGTTTGCGGTTGATTTTTTGATTGTTCGTTGTTATTGTTTTTCTTTGGTTTATTTCTCACTTTCTTCTTTCCCCCAGGTTGTTGTGAAGGGGTTGATTGGACCACATTCACCTTAGATACCTGAGTTTGAGGGGAGGTATAAGAGGATGCAATCGGGCTGGTAGAAGTCGTCGAAGAGGGCCGCTGAATCATTCCAGTTGACTGGGTAGTAGATTGGGTTTTTACAGAGCCAATGACTCCATCCGCATGGGAAGTAGACGATGGTTTGGATGGATCGTTAGTGGAACGGGTAGCATTCAGTATTAACTCGTACAGAGTACCGTACTGTGAATAGACTAAGTCTAAGTACTGAGCTTGGGTGATAGCTTCTTCCTCGGTGACTACTCCACCCATGGAAACATCACGAGCGATCTGGGGTAACAGTGATTTGGTGAACCATTCCGCTAATAATTGGTCAGGAATGACCGCTTTGATTAGCCTTTGTCATCGTCTCCATTCATGAATATGATCGGAGATGTGTACGGAGGTTGTCTGACAAAGGGAGGTTAATAGTTCAATACCCGTCTCGTATCGAATGGGTAGTTGGAAGTGTGTGAGGAAGGACATGACGAGGGAGTTGAAATCATGAAAAAATGTGCGTGGTAGTTCAATATACCATTTCGTTGCGGAACCCTTAAGCGTTCATTGGAAAAGACGCAAACATATAGAATCGTCCATGAGGGAGCTGGATGAACACCACAAATGGAAAGTCATTACATGGTTGTTTGGGTCTTCTCCGGACTTTTCATCGAATTTTGGGATATCAAAAGGAAGTTTAGCTGGAATAGCTGGCCAAACCGGAGAATGATAAATATGATCATTCGTTAACCGAGACAAGTCTAGAAGATCGAGGGTAGCTAGAAAAGGTAGCTATTGGTTAACCTGTGGATAATGATGGTGTGGCATGGGGACACCAGTAGGGCCAATCACTGGGTTATGCAGATAATTGTAACTAGTGGTCCCTCTTGTATGAGGTTGGTGACCAGGGTACATAGGATTTGAGGTGTTTTGAGAAGCATGTACAAGTGGAGGATAACCAGATGGGTTTTGAGGATTATAATATGGATTTGGGGTTTGTCCATAAGGAGGTTGTTGCGGAGTTTGAGAATTGTGTCCCACCGAGAACTGTAGATTTCCTGGAAAAGGGACGTTCCATAGATTAGATGTGGCAGTCACATTTTGTCCATACGGTTGATGGTAGACTCCAGATTGAGGCTGCCCCCCAGCATGAGGGTGCCCCCGAAATGGAATTTGTCCTTCGGTGGGAGGATGCCCCCCAACTTGAGGGAGAGTTCCCAAGATTTGAGAACTAGACGTAAATGACTGACCGGTGCCACTAAGTGGATTAGGACCACCAAGACTGGTCCCTCTGGGTTGTTGGATAGGTATGGAACTTCCCAACATAACTTGGGTAGTAGTAGCTTGGGTAGCAGTATTCAATGCTCTGTACCTAAAAGGAAGTGACGATGTAGGTCTTTGTGTTACAGGTGTGCCAATAGTGGTTTGATTAGCCACCGCATTACCGACAGGAATAGTCGGAATGTGAGGGACTATTGTAGAATGGGCCGTCTGGAGGGGAAGAGTAGACCTTGGGCCAATGGACAATGTGCTTCGACCAATGGGTGGTGTGGCTGCAAAAATAGTGGTACCGGTAAAATGGTTTATGGGTACGGTGTAGGAAATAGGTGCATCAACACCCATCCCTGTTCCATAAAGATCTCGCACCATGCGCGGTGGACTTCGAACAATGTCTGCGGTCCAAAAAGGGTCATTGGCTAAAGGGTTTGGATGAGACCCAGTCGGAATGTTAGAAGGATTGACGATGACAAATTCACCAGTGGGATTCAGTTGCAGGACACGTCATTCATATCCCTCCGGAATGTGGAAAGCTTCCGGAGAAAATTATCTAAAGGAGTGGGAACTTCTTCCTAGGGAGTTGTAGTGATTTGAACCTCTCTCTGTTGAGGAGATTCCTCTGTAGAATGAGGGGGTAAAGTGGTGTTTCCTTCCATATTTTCTGGAGGAAGTCTGTGTAGCCTCCGCGAATGGTGTGGAGGGTCGATGTTGGTAAAAAAGATTCGGCGAAAGAGATCTATGGCCAACAATCGAAAATAAACAGCATACGCTAATAGAATCTAAGAATCACAACCAAACAAATAGGACCTTCTCTCGATTACCATACTAGTTGGTGATGAAATCCAACGTCATGTGATCAAGTCCAGAAGGGGCAGGGATAGGGTGGAACAGTTATAATGGTGACCTGCTTAACGGACTTACGCCTTGGTGCAAGCTTCCATGCTATAATTGTGGATTTACCCTCCAAGGAGCCCGAGTGAGTTTGACCAATGTCTTCTCCAGGTACAGTGAGACTTCCCTTCACTATCACCTTGTGTAAGACCCTAAAGATTATGGCCACTAAGGTTACCAATTTGCAGTCAACCCCTGGGCAGGAACAGTCGACAGTCTGATCTGAACGTACGGGCAGGGTATCGAGCCTGAAATCAACTAAAAGGCTTCCATGCAGTAATTTTGGATTTACCTCTAAGCGATCCCCATAATATGATCTGACCACCACAATCAGTTAAACCATGGAGGGATAATCCCCGTAGCTCACCCGAATGCGACCTCATGTGTAACCCCTGTGTGAGAGGGGGATCCCAGGCAGACTTATATGATAATTAGGTTTGACTCTCCCTAACTCAGGATGCTAATGTTTGTTTTGGAAACTTTGGAGAGTTATGCTCACAGCCTAATCCAAAGTACTAGGCCTAGTCTACTGTTGGTGGAGGATCCTAGAAAAGACAAATTCTAGATAATTTTTAATTAACGTTCATTTTATAGCTATTCTTTACTCAAAAGGGGTGCATGGAAGTGAAATGGATGGAATTATGACTCAGTCCCAAAGATGCATCAAAGATGATAAGCATTCATTTCTTTTCGATGAACATCTATCTAAGGGAGAGAGAGAGAGTTATTTTCACTAACAAGCACTAATAAGGAATGTCCTCAAACAAATTTTCTTCAAATCAAATCCGATGTGGTGCTAAACTTTTGAGATACCTTCTAATATGCACAATCAATTGTGAAGATGCTTCTTTATTGTTTGCATATGAATAATGATTAATTCAAAACAATGCTCGTCTTTCTAATTATCTTCTTGGATGAATGAAAATTAGACCAACACAAGCAAGAATCATACAAACAATACACCCTCTCATTGTGAACAAAACAAGAAGCAAAAGAAAAGAAACAATAAAAAATAAATCAAACTTCACACCAAAAGAAATGTCAAAGAACAATGATCTTAACCAAAATCAAATGAAAAGATATGTAGGCCTTTGATAACTTTCACCAGAGTTTTTTGCTCAGTCAAAAAGGAGAGGAAGACAATCCATGGGTTTCAAACTCCAAATGGCAAAAAAACTCAACAACAATAGTGAAGAAGGATACAAAAATCCAAACAACAAGATGTTCGTTCTTCAAAAGGACAGATTTCAAAGCTGGAAAGGAAGAAGGATTGACTCACAAGGTGATCCAAGAAGAGAAACACAGAGGTAAAACCCCGAAAAAGGCAATTCTGGAAGGTTTATGGGCCAAAGGAGGGTTGGCACTCTATTGTCAAGGACAAGTAGAATTATAGCGCTATGTGTAAGGCACTCAGGGAGCGTTGGTGCTCTCTTAACACAAGGACAGGGGCGTCAGGTTCAGAAAGCTCCTAAAAGTATCAAAAAATCCAAAAATTGCAGTTCAGTCTCGACAATCAAGCTGACTGTGATGGGGTAGGGAGTCAATCAGCTCATCAAACCAATCAAAAGAGGAGTGAACCAGGTCTAAAAGAATCAAGGGGTAAAACAAGGTCTATGAGGAGAAATCAAAACAAGAAGTTTCGATTTGAGGACTCCCCAGTGGAGTCACCAGTTTTTGTTGTAGGAAAATCTCCCTGTGGACATAAAGATCACCTCAAAGAGATAGACCCTAAATCTAATACAAAAAGTACTTAACGTGGACACTGACTTCCTTTCAAATCTATACAAACTAATACACGAGAAGGAAGGAGAACAGAAGTACCTCTTTATCGATGTTTGTCCCTGCACGCTCCAAATTGAGCTCCAAACTCTCACTCCTCGCTGAGTCCTGTAGACATACAAAGTACGACCACTTCCTACTGTATTGATATTAGCTTGAAAACAGATATATCTATCAATGATAGGTTCATGTAAGATCATACACAAACTAGAAAGAAACATGCCAAGCGTGTCATATTAATGAGAATAATGACAACAGTACTTACAATTGTAGATGTGAATGCGACAGCTTCGTCAAGTCCCCTTCGTCTAAACCTTGCTCGAAAGATCCACAACCTGGATGATAGCAGCTTCATTGATCACTCTTCTTTGATTGACTGTGTTTTTCCTATGAGATCATAGGTTTCATGCTAGCAACTCTTCCCCCTTTTCACCATCATAGAGCGTTCTTATATAGGTTAAGAGGAGCTTAACCTCTTGAGTTATCTTTAGAACAAGTTGAGGAATTCCCTCCTTGGATCAAGGATCTTTTGATGGAACCAAGAATTCAAATGCAACTACCTTCTAAACTTGAGAGATCCTCCCCTTATTCTCCTCAACGGGCCAACTACTGCCTCAAATTAGATAGTGCTCCCTCAAAAGGGGCATCAGGGCACTATAACGCTCCCTAGGAGGCTCAAGGGGAGCGTCGTCACTCTAAGGATAGGCAACACTCTCTCAGAGAAGTGGTGTGTTGTTATAACGCTCCCCAGAAGCTTGTGGGGGAGCGCTAGCACTCTTAAGGATTCCTTAGGGGAGCGCTCTCCTTCAAAATCATGTTTTAAGGGCTCTTTTCAGGTGATAATATTTCTTTGACTTCAGTTAACCATTATCCCTCCTCCAAATCAAGTGCATGAGATGTCTTAAGTGCCTCCTTAGTGTCGTCATTATGACAGTATGCTTGAACAACATTTACGACACTTGTGAACAACTTGCGACACTTGCGAAAGTTGCAAGGAACATGTGACACTTACGATAGTTGAGAGGAACATGCGACACTTATCCAGTTGAGTAATATTGACGTGTAACACCCCGAGCCATAAATGGGCCACACAAACAAACCAGAAAAATTCTCTAGCTTTAGGTAGAGCCACTATTCTCTCTCAAGTTAGGTATCCCCAACTCTCACAAGTAAAACTAGTCAAAATTTTTGCAGCATAACCTTACCCATAACAAGTGTGTTTTTTTTTCCCCTCTCTTCGAATTTCTTTATAGGAGTTTCCTTAATGACACCCCCACTTGCACAATTAATTTTCTTTTTAATTAAATAATTTATAATTATTTCCCCCGTACACTTTTCACCCTTTCACCAAGTTGCACAAGTAAATTCCTGAATTTATTTTAATTAAAGTCAATTTCCTCACATTTCCTAAAATCTCTCCTTAAATCACTTATAGTTGTCTCTTTATTCGGTTTATTCTCAATTGATGAATGATGCCTTACTAAATCCGAGTTGAGTTATAATGGAATTCTTCTCTAGTTAGATTGGTGTTAACTAGACTCTAAATTATTTTCTATGTGTACACATTCTCTCATATGTGTTTCTTTCTTACTTTAAAAACTATCTTTTAATATTTTCTTACACATATGTGCCTTAAATCAAATCTTTAGGATTATGTCATTTTATTTAATTCTTGAATTTGTGTACCTCATTCCCCCTTTCATTTAGTTAATAATTTACTTTTAATATTCTCACCTAGCTTAGACATAGGCTTAATTTTTTAATAGGCTTAGACTTTCACTTAGGATTTACAATTAATAATTTCAATCCTTAGTTAATTAATTAAGTCTTGCAATTCTTAAATATTTTACAAGGTTTGATTATTAGCTCAAGGCTTTGTAGGCCACCTAGATTCATTGACTCAAGTTTTATTTTGATCGCATGCCCTTCAAGAAGCACTTTATGCTCCAAGGGCGCCACTCACCCTTGATTGGTTTTGGTAGTTTTCCAACCTTTGGACTCAACACTCCACTTAGACGACCTTGTGAGATACGAAGGGCTTATAAGGAAAAATGACCTTGCCTTATTGCGTGCCCCTTTGAAATCTTTGTGAGCAACAATCTCAGTCTCCCCTCACGACATCGTGGACCTCTCAAAATAAGTAATCGTTAACCTACAATTCGAGCCATGGATGGAGTGTTAGTAGGCTGTGATAAGGACTCTACCACACCTCTCCCTCAAATTAGCAAGCAATCATCAGCCTTCATCTATCAACAAAACACTGAGAATGATCCATATACAAATTCATACTATAACCTATCATATGTCTCATATTCATAAATGAAATACTCAAACCAATACAATCCACTCCCTCAGTCAATCCGGAGTCCAAGGAGGTCCATTGATTCCATCGACATCCACACTATGTCAATGTCCTGCACACTCAGGGAAAACTCTTCAATAATATCTGTCCATATGCATATATCAATAGAATAAAGTCATAATTGATCAAAATCATCATAAGAATCCATAAGTGAAACAAACAACCATGTACCATAACCGGATCACTTGCACGCAAGTGTCCTCAAAGAATAAGTCAATAGCATGTTTTCACAAGACTGGGATGTTAATTAGAAAATGTCTCTCACACCTTAAGAAAGGTAATATATTACTTGGATTTATTTAAAATTTTATTTATTTTCTCAAAAACCATTAACGTAAGTGTTCTTATATGAACATATTTTTTACGCTTAGAAGGTTAGAAAGGTTGATATTGTGAAAAATATTTTGAAATTGTGATCTAATTTGGGTATATGTAGGGTAGTCTAAGAGTGTTTTTCATATTCAGCCCTCTTAGTGCCATAAGATGGTATATTCTTTTGTCCCATAGTGTTTTGATAATTTTCCAACACCCGGTTTCACTCTCTAGCTCTCGATAATTTGTTTTTATTTTAGCAATGTTGATTTTCTTCTTTGCACTAGTCACAACTAAGAGATACTTTTGATATTATAATTAGGGATTACCCTCTCCTTGTAGTATTTTAACTTTATTTTATCCTCTAACTCTTTATTTCACAATGGATTCTCCATAAATTTAGATATAATAATACTTTTAATATTATATGTATTCTGTAAAATGACATCTTCCTGTATTACCTAATGATTTAGTGAAGGCTTGAAATTCTTATGTTATTCCCATTCAAGTCCCTTATGGTTTTGGCTGGAGTTAGAAGAAATTTTTTGGAACCTCTTCTCGTCCATGTTGTTAATCCTATTATTGTACATCATTTACCTAATCATAGTCATTCTTCGAGTGGGGAAAAATATTTCTTCTATGATGAGTATAGGTAGAGTGTGTTTCCTTTAATTTTGATATTATAAGTTATAATTTTCTTTTGGATCTGCTCTATATTTCTTGAGTATTCTCTATAAATAATGCATCCCCAAAATTCATGTCCATATAATATAACAAGAGTTATAAGTTTCTCAAAGAGTTTATTTTTTTTATCCCATAGCCAAAGGTCAACTGATTTTAAATTGTTTTCAACCCCATAGCCAAAGGTCAACTGATTTTAAATTGTTTTCAACCCCATAGTAATATTTCCACCCTCCATTTATGAGTTTATCAATGTTATAGTTCCAATTGAGATTGTGATAAATATCAAGTTTAATATATTTGTATAAAGACACTTTATCAAAGCCATTGTTTTCATATATGAAAGTATCCTATGCAATTCCTTTGGATTTAAGTATCATAACAATTGTTTTGTTAGTATTCATAGTCATACTTGTACTAGATCAGAAGTCCTTGAGGACTCTAAGTTTCTTATCAATTTCATAAGGAATCCTTTCCATAAGAAAAATATTAGAAGATTAAATAAGAAGGATGATTATTATAACAATGACAGTGAGGGAGAGAAAACCTACATCTTACAAACAATCTTCTAACTTGTCAATGTAGATTCTAGGAAAGGTAGGGGACATGAGAGAACATTTCTTAAGTCTTATATTATGGTTAATTTTTTCTGACCATCACTCATTATTCCTAAGCATGGAAATATTGTTCCCATACAACCTTACAATATTAGATCTCAACTCAAATTGAATTTTTATCTCTTCTAACCTATTCCAAAGGATAGTTCTCGTCATTTTTAAAAATATTTCCTAAAATTAATAACATATCAATGGAGATATGTTTTTTTATTCGGACACTCCTCTACAATGATCCTAATCATGATCCTCTAAAATTTTCCTTTCCCCTTTTCTATAACATATTTTTTTCTTAAAGATGGGGTTTTCTCCATTTATTTTTGTTTTTTAGTCTATTATGTTTTTAATTTGTTACATTTATATAATTTTGTTTGCAATGATGTAGGTTGTTTTTAATAGCACTACCTTTTGAATCAATGATCGATTTTGAGATTTATGTAAACAACAATGTTAATTGTCATGGTCATGGTTTCCAACATGTTGTAAATTTAATCCTCCGAAAAAAACAAATAGACTCGCACCACCTTCTTATTTGGGAGTTGATTGCAAGGTTTTTGTACACAATGATCAATTTTGGCAATGCCATGATTTCAAGAAAGTTGTACTTTTAATTCGACTAAGAACACCACTTTTCTATTTGGGGGTTGATATAAGGCTTTTGTCTATAGTGGTACTAGTTTTCAAGCCCACTGTTTTAATTTTAACCATGAAAAAAGTTGGCATTAACAACAATGTTTTTTTATTTGAGGATTGAATTTTGATTTTTGAGTTAAAAATATGTTTTTTTAGAGCTACAGTTCCAAATTTCAAGTCATAGTTATTGACAAGTTTGGTAAATAAGATCATTTATAATGAATTTTCAATTACCAATTTGTAAATTATTGGCATCACTTGTTTCGAAGCAATTTTTCAAATTTGAAATACATTTTTGAACTTTTGGAATTAAATATCCACACTTTTTAAATCGAAATTTAAATATAATATTCACACTTATCAAATTGGATTTTCATTTTTTAAATATGTGAAAATGTTGAAATCCAATTTTCACACTTTCGAGACATAACTTATGACCTATGTATGAAGGTTATAACTCAAAATTAATCCAAATTTAATGAAATTTGTGTTTAAAGTCATCTACCATAGACTAATTTAAAGGATTTTCTTGACATTTGTGTCATAAACGATTTTTTTGACATTTGTGTTGTAAACATCTTCTCTCTTTAATATTCCAATAAACATCTTATTAGTCCCTGCCCTTCGAGTGAGTAGGGATTATTAGTAATTGAATTTTCTTTTCCTATTAACTTGGCACAAATACCAATACAATACTTCTTTAGTGTTTTAACCAAAGTATCATGAAATTCATACAAATCGATTTGGATTTCAAGTAATTTAACCTAAGATTTGAATTGCACCTCTTATTTGGCCTTTCCCGAGGCAGAGACAAAAGATATCTTAATCTATGTTAATTTAAAGCATGCATTTTCATATTGGTTTTTGTCCAACAAAATCATGCTAGAGATAACTCTAGCATTACTTCTTAACATTTAATATTAAGATGGAATGCTTTTGCAATGCATAATCCATAGTAAGTCGATCTACCACTGTCACCTATGTCATTATGCAAACCTGCCACCTACGCCACCATGCAACCCTACCACCTACGCCTTTTGTATTTACCTACTAGTCCTTCATGTTTTTGCTCTAGAGTTGAATCTCATGCAACTATGTATGGAGCTGTGATACAGAGTCTGATGTTGTAAATGTTATTTTGAGCGCAACATAGTGATCCATTTCATAAGCGTTATTCTGACTGGAACATAGTGATCCAGTTTGTAAACGAGATGTTGAGGTAATACCAAGAGACGGAGATTATGTCACAATCCTACCAATGCCTGAATTAGTGAGTGAACCAGAAGAAAAGAAATATCTTAATAGATTAAGGAAAGAAGAAATATCTTACTTACATATAGCGGTGTTCTTGCTGGAGAAAGCTTCGTAGGCTAGGGGGAGGCTCATGGCTCTTGTGTCTTGTGCTCGTTGAATGACCAAGTTGCAAAACTGGGTAAACTCCCATCCAGTTGGTACCACAGATTCCAGGTAAACTGGATTTAGACTTAGCCTTTGCATAGGGGTAAACTACTTCCACCAAGTGCATTTGCGACCTCGATTTTACGTCTACTGATAGGTAAAAGGGACCTTCATTTGCTTGAATCTCTCTGTAACCATTTATGTTTGTGTTTTCTATCCCATCCTGAGCCTTTGTTAAACCTTACGTCTACTGATAGGTAAAAGGGACCTTCATTTGCTTGAATCTCTCTGTAACCATTTATGTTTGTGTTTTCTATCCCATCCTTGATAAATTGTGAAGGACAGAGAAATGCAGAGAGAAAAGAATAGTATATTCAAATGTATGAAGAAGTACATAACAGAACTGAAGAGATCTGAAGAGCTACTAACAATAGGAAATAGCTGAGCTTATATATGCTCAAAGCAAGACATAAATAGAAAGTACAACTATCCAGTACAGCTGGCAGTGTACGGTTATACTGTTGAGGGTACAATATATTTAACACTCCCTCTTAGACTCAACAGCTACAATCAGCAGCACTGACTATGCCTAAGTGTTGTCTCTGGAAGTCAAAAACTGACTTTCCTAGTGGCTTGGTGAAAATATTAGCAAGCTGATCTCTAGAACCACAAAATTGTAGTGCAATGTCACCATTATTGACTAACTCACGTATGAAATGAAACCGAGTGTCAATGTGTTGACTTTTCTTATGGAAGACATGGTTCTTGGATAATGCAATTGCTGATGTGTTGTCATAGAAGATAGGAGTTGGATCCTTCTCTGTTTGTGACATGTCTTTCAATAATATTCTGAGCCATACAGCTTGACAAGAAGCTGAGGTAGCTGCTACATACTCTGCCTCTGCAGAAGATATGGATACGATTGGCTGCTTCTTCGATGCCCATGAAATCAGGTTCGTGCCCAGTTGAAAAATATATCCTGATGTGCTTTTTTTGTCATCTAGGCTACCTGCAAAGTCACTATCTGTGTAACCGGAAAGTTGATTACAATCAGATGTAGTGTACCATAAACCAAAATGTAGTGTTCCTGCTACATATCTCAAAATTCGTTTTGCCATTTTCCAGTGTGAATCCTTGGGTGATTCCATGAATCTGGAAACAAGGCTAGCTGCATACATGATGTCTGGTCGAGTTGTTGTAAGATACAACAGACTGCCTACTAAACTTTTGTATAAAGTAGAATCCACTGTGGGACCTTTATCATTCTTGCTCAACTTTGTGCCTAAAGGTATGGGTGTTTCGGTTGGATTGCAACCTTCCATGCGAAACCGTTTGATGATGTCTGCTGCATACTTTTGCTGACAGACAAAAATGCCTTTGGCTGATTGATGAACTTCAATGCCTAAAAAATATTTCATTA